>ML105481.1:100947-112548 GCA_003697995.1 Taxidea taxus jeffersonii | reverse complement strand
TGTCTCTGCACACTTTCATCTGTACCTCCCCAGTGCACAGTGATATCCAACTAAGTCAAATGAAACTTGAGGCCTGCCCAAGCTTAGGTCTTCTGGTTTTCCTTTAATGCTTAAACCATTTGGCTGTATCTTCCATCCCTTGGAATAAAAAAGTCTTAATTGATATACCAAATGGGTCATCATCTACACTTGTGTGAAGGACTAGGCTAAATATGTTAGGAGTACAAAGGTTCTAGAATAAAAATGGACAGGAAAAGGTTAGTTATTTCTTCACTATGTCTCACAAGATAAAAGAAAAAAAGATTTCTTTTCACCACTCTATTAACTTATTAGAAGTTGAAGACAGATTTAAAGATCAGGAAAACACAAAAGGTTAATGAACATAGCATACTTTAGTCCCTCATATGTCATTCTTTACACATTTGCCAACAAGATCTGATAAAAAGGTAAATCGGATCAATTACTTGCCATTCTGGCTCTGCTTAAAATTCTACAGAGTTAGGTTCCTTACCATGACCTAAAATCCCTGGTTCTGCCTACTTCCTCAACTATTTTCTACTACCCTCCTCTCTGACTTACTCTCCTGAAACCACACTTGCCTTCTTTCCAGTCATTCCTTGAACATGCCGCTTTCTGCTTTAGGACTTTTGTTCTGGCTGTTCCCTCTGCCTACAAGGCTCTGATCCCAGATCTTCCCATGACTGGCTTCTTATTGTTATTCACATCTCTGTTCAAATAGCTCCTCTTCTGAGCCCTGATGGCTCCAAAGAAAGAAATCCTACCTCCATTCCACTCTCCCTCTATTCCATTCCTTATTTTATTACCCTCATATTACTTGTCACCATCTAAAATTTTTCACCACTCTGTTAAGTGGGTCTAGAGCAGTGCTTGGCATATTACTGGTCCTAAACAAATATTTGCTGAACAATTAGGTGAAAAGCACAGAAAAATAATAAACCACTTTGACTATAGCAAAGACAGGACACTAAACATTAGAAAATCAGAAAGAAAACAGAGTAAGATGACTACTGTGGCCCTACTTATTTAGTTTGGTTGGTAATATGAATACAAGAAATATAGGTAATTGAAAATTTAAATGCATGGAAATGGATAAATCAGTAAGTGAAGCCCTAATGTCTGGATTAAATTAATGCATTTTGTTAAAAACCATTCTCTGGAGGACATTTACTTATGGTCAGCAAATCTTTCTCTATTTGACTTTCTTTTTAAATTATTCATAACAAAATATAATTAGGAAAGGAAAGATAACTCGTAACTCTACTAACTAAGGTTTTAAATTTAAATTTCAAAGTAATTTCATTCTAGGTTAAACCAAAAAGTTCTTATCATCTGCTTCACTTGGCAGAAAATTGGCCACAGGAAAATATTCATGGCATCCTTTTCCAGGAGACAGATTTCTCTCATTCAGAAATTTTAAAATGCATCCTCAATCTTTAAATTCTTAGGCCTTTGGCAGTCTCTTCAACAAATGAAACTATTTGATAGCATTCCAATACTTCAAACATCAAAAACTTAAAACTGAATAGTTCACACAAGTCAATAACCAAGTATGTCTCTTATTACTACTTCCCTGTCTCATCTCTGTGATTATCAGGCACGCAATTGACTTTGTTATTAAATGTACTTATCTTTTAATAAAGTTCCTTATTTAAGTTGGACCTTAAATTGGGATAGGCAGATGGGATAGGAAAGCTTAACTGGGATAGGCAGATGGGATAGGAACCTTAGGCAATACAGTTTCATTTCTGCAAGGAAACTGAACTTTTCTTGCTAACTCTTCCAATGTGTGGTAAATGACAAACATTGCTTGGTAGCCATCTTATATTTGGTTGATTGTATTTCAGTAATCAGTAGTATCTTAAACTACAAGAAAAAGGGGAGATTTCTAAGCAAAGAAATTTTATTAAGTTCAACCACATAAAATCTATCCTATTTTTAGATATCAGAAGGAATAAATATTTCAGTAAAATGTTACTAGGCTATTTTACTGATTTTTATTTAATGACCCAAGAATCAAAGTAGACTTTGACTTAGTTATCTGTAGAAGTCTAAAAACAATATAAGAGGCATGACTTATGCTTTGTGGAACTAAAGAATAAAGAAATACTATTATTTTCATGAAAATTATACACATTGTAAAATTTTTATTCAAAATAGACGGAAGAGTCTAAAAATTCCATTTTCCTTTCTCTCCTGTTTTCTTTTGAACTATCATATGATAATCAAACTTCCCCACTGCCTAGCTCAGTGCCAGACATATAGGAAGTAGTTAATGTATTCTTTGGGAATGACTTAATTTCTTGCCCCAATCACTCATAACCCACCAATACCAGTTGACTTAATGATACCAGATATATATTGATAATGTTAAAAGAAACCTAAGAAACTGACCTAGGCTTACATATTTTCACATGTAAGTATCATTCAACATATTAAAATTTCTTCTCTGAAAAAGTTTAAAAAGTCAAAAGTTCATTCGATAATTAAGACACACAGTTTCACACCTAATCACTGGAACTGAATGGGCAATATATACTGTGAGATCATATTAAAAAGTCAGTACAATCCACAACTTATGAATTATAGTTAATATCCTAAGAAGCTGAAAGAATGTACAATGGGAGAGGAAAAATGTCTAAATCAGCTTTTAGAAATAGATGTGAAATGTACAGATTAGGATTAAAAACAGAAAACATGACTGATGTACCTTTGCTGAACTATGAAGCTCTTACTATCCTAAAATTACAACATCTCCATCTGTTAATCTGACACAAACAAGCTGATAAATGAAATCAGAACAACAGTGTATTCTGGCAAAACCAGAAGTTTCCTGAAAGCCTAGAAAAATATGTCCACAACAGATGGATCACTTAGAAAATAAATACATCAATCTGTCAAACTCCGTACTATTCTAATTCCCTAAATTAAAATCAGTAGGAGTTCCACTCTCCAGTGTCTGTGACATTAGGAAGGCCAAAAAGGAAAAACCTAAAGATGCACATAAATTTATCTGATATGACCTCAAGTGCCATACTGTTAGGTTTCCTGTTAAACATACTAAATTTAGGTAAAGTCCTTACCAGTTAACTTCTTCACAGGCTGGAGCCGAACACTGATAGACTGATGTGTGAGTAAGGGGGAGGATGGAAGAGAGCGAGACATGCCCTCCATAATCCGAATGTGCTGCATACCTTCACTCACTGGAAGTGGCGGAACGGCGTAGTCTGGCTCAAAAGCACAGTCGCTTTCTGTGGAGATGCCACCTATTAGGACAGAAAAGGATGGAACAGAAGAGCTGATAAGAAAAGATTCTTCTCTGTTAAAATCTACCTTTTAAGATAATTCAGAACATCATATACCCATGTTGATTTTCACGGTGAAAAGCCAAATAAGGTTATTTTCAACACCCAAATTCATTTCTATACTTACTAAATGAACACTTAACACCAGGTTTAACACTAGGAAATTAAACGTGGATAAAACGAGACTCCTCCTTATAAGGGGCTCATTGCACCATGAATGATACAGTCCCATAAAGAAATAATTATGGTCCAACACAGTAAGTGTTACAATTAGAGCACTGGTCTTCGGTTTTTTCCCCCTGATAAAAAACATAAAAGAAGATATTCACCTGCTTGATAATCCATTATGTGTAATTGTTAGTAGGACCAATGTAACTCAATTTCTCACCCTTTTCTTCAAGAAAGTATGTGAAAATACAAGTAGGTAAGACTAACATTATTATGTGGTGATTTTTGAATCTGCTTTGATATTTAAAAAAATTAAGTTATGCGCTATGTATTTCTACCTATATTCTGTTGACTTCTACTTCCAATAATGGCAGAGTATATACTTCAGACCAACTTTTCCCTAAGAAAAACTAGAACTATACATATATTTTAAAATGTTCCTGGGGGAACGCCTGGGTGGCTCAGTTGGTTAAGCGGCTGCCTTCGGCTCAGGTCATGATCCCAGCGTCCTGGGATTGAGTCCCGCATCGGGCTCCTTGCTCAGTGGTGAGCCTGCTTCTCCCTCTGCCTCTGCCTGCCACTCTGTCTGCCTGTGCTCGCTCCTGCGTGCTCTCTCTCTCTCTCTGACAAATAAATAAATAAATAAAAATCTTTTAAAAAAAATTTTTTTTAATTAAAAAATAAATTAATTAAATGTTCCTGGGCACCGAAGAGTTAATAGAATGATGAAGGATTACAAAAAGAAAAAAAAGTGGTGGTGGCAGGGGACAACTGAAGCCTGGTATTTGGGGCTACTTTTTACTTAGTGGCATCTGAGAGGCTAAGAAGCTATTGACAGTTTTAAAGAGCTGTAAGGGCAAATATTGAAATGCAGAGAAAACCAATATACAGAAGGGAAAGCTGGTAAAATTCCAACACTTTTGTTTGGAAGCCCAAAGGGCTACACTCTAGGAGTAAGTATGATCAAAGCTAGTCTGGCCTTTTACAGGAATAAAGCTCAGCTCAAAATGTGTACCACAAAATTAAATTAAGGCAATCTTGGATTGCTAATGCCTGCCAAAAACTAACACAAATCTTCTTAGAGGGAGACAACATTGTCATAGGTCTCAAATTACTGCTATAACTTTTCATACACAGTATCTGGCATCTGGCCCTTAATTAACAAACACAAAGAGGTAAAACAATATGAAAAAAGTAAATCAGAAAGACCATTCAGAAGAGATAGTCTCACAAGGGATAACAGATTATAGAGCAATGAGGCACAGAATTTAAAGTAGTATACTTAATTAACATCTGAAAGATTAAAATAATTTGAAATAAGTTTAACCAAGGATGTGAAAGATCCCCACAAGGAAAACTATAAGACATTGATGAAAGAAACTGAAGAATAAGTGGAAAGATATCCCAAGTTCATTGACCAGAAGAATTAGTACTGTTAAAATATGCATATAACCCAAAGTCATTTATAGGTTCAGTAGAACCCCTACTAAGTTTCCAATAGCATTTTTTACAGAGGTAGAAAAAAGCAATTCTAAAATTTATATGAAATCACAAAAGAGTACTAAGTAACTACAGCAATTCTAAGAGAGAGAAAAACAAAGTGGGAGCCATCACACTTCCTAATTTCAAAGTATATTACAAAGCTATAGTAATCAAAACAATTGGTGGTAGCATAAAACAGAGCAGAAGACTAAAGGAACACAGACCAAAAGAACAGAATAGAAAGCCTACAAAGAAACCCACACGCATATGGTCAACTAATCTTTGACAAGGGCACCAAGGATACACAACGGGGAAATGAGAGTCTTTTGAATAAACAGCGCTGGAAAAAACTGAAAAGCCACATGAAAAGAATGAAATTGGATCCTTATACTATATACAAAAATCAACTGAAAAATGGGTTAAAGACAAACATAAGACCTGATGCCATAAAACTCCTAGACAAAAACACAAGAGAAAAACTCCTTGAAATTGGTCTTGGCAATGGTTTTTTGGATTTGATACCAAAAGCACAGGCAACAAAAGCAAAAGTAAGCAGGTAAGACTACATCAAGTGAAAAGTTTCTGCAGAGCATAGTAAACAATCAACAAAATGAAAAAGCGACCTATGGAACCAGAGAAAATACTTGCAAACCACACATCCTTAGGGTTAATATCCAAAATACATAAGAAACTCATACTCGGAGTGTCTGGGTGGCTCAGAGGGTTAAAGCCTCTGCCTTCGATTCAGGTCATGATCCCAGGGTCCTGGGATCAAGCTCCACATCCGGCTCCCTGCCCACCCCCCCACCCCGTGCCTGCCTCTCTGCCTACTTGTGATCTCTCTCTCTGTCAAATAAATAAAAATAAAATCTTAAAAAAAAAAAAAAAGAAACTCATACTCAACAGCAAAAACAAACAAACAACAACAACAACAAAAAAAACAACCTAATTATAAAAAGGGCAAAAGATGAGAATAAACATTTTTCCAAAGCAGATAAACAAATAGCCAACAGGTACATAAAAAGGTGTTCAATATCACTAGCCATCAGGAAAATGCAAATCAAAACCACTATGAGATATCACCTCACACCTGTTAAGACAGCTATTATCAAAAAGTCAAAAAGTCAAGTCAAAAGATAACAAGTGTTGGCACTGATGTGGAGAAAGGGATCCCTTGTACACTGTTGTTAGCAATGTAAACTGGTACAACCATTATGTAAAACAACATGGAAGATCCTCAAAAAATTAAAAATAGAACTACCACATGATCAAGCAGTCCTACTTCTGAGTATATACTAAAAGGAAATAAAACTATCATTCCAAAGAGGGATTATTATTCATAGTAGCCACAATTTTGAAACAACCTGTGTCTGTCAAATGACAGATGAAGAAAATGTGATTTTTACACACACACACAAATGAATATTACTCATCCATAAAAGAGAAGGAAATCCTGCCACTTATAACAACATGAATCTAGAAAATATTATGCTAAGTCAAATAAGCCAGACACAGAAAGACAAATACTGCATAATCTCATTTATATGTGTAATCTACAAAATAAAGCCAAACTCATAGTAAAGAGAGGTGAATGGTGGCTACCTGGGCTAAGGAGATGGGGGGAAAAGAGAGATGTTGTTCAGTAATTAGTTAAGTAGGTTCTGGAGATCTAATGTACAGCATGATGACTAGGGTGATAATAATAATAATAACAGTACACCATAGGGGCGCCTGGGTGGCTCAGTGGATTGGGCCGCTGCCTTCGGCTCAGGTCATGATCTCGGGGTCCTGGGATTGAGCCCTGCATCGGGCTCTCTGCTCAGCAGGAAGCCTGCTTCCTCCTCTCTCTCTGCCTGCCTCTGCCTACTTGTGATCTCTGTCTGTCAAATAAATAAATAAAATCTTTGAAAAATAATAATAATAATAATACACCATATACTTTAAATTTCCTAAGTGAGTAGATCTCAAGTATTCTTACACATGCACTGGAAGGATAATTTTGTGAAGTAATGGATATTTAATTAGTGTGATGGTGGTAATCATTTCACAATGTATACATTTATCAAAATAACATGTTATATACCTTAAATATATGCAATTTGTATTTCTCAATCATAGCTCAATAAACCTGGGGTAAAAGAGTGGAAAATTTAAAAAAACAAGCACATGGTCTTACATGAAATGATGGTAATGTGGTTTACACAGAGAAGTAAAATTAAAGCAAGTGGGGATGCCTGGGTGGCTCAGTTGGTTAAGCAGCTACCTTCAACTCAGGTCATGATCCCAGGGTCCTGGGATCGAGTCCCACATCAGGCTCCCTGCTCAGTGGGACTCTGCTTCTCCCTCTCTCTCTGCCCCTCCTCCCCACTAGTGCATGCTCGCTCGCTCTCCCTCTCTCTGACAAATAAATAAATAAAATATTTTTTAAAAAATTAAAACAAGTGTCTCACTTAGGTTCCCAATTGTGTTATAGTTGTAATTTCATCATACGCAATTCTAACTCATTTAAAAAACCTACCATGGGGGGCCGAGATGGTTAAGCATCTGCCTTGGGCTCAGGTCATGATCTCGTTTCTAGGATTGAGCCCCATGTCAGACTCCCTGCTCACTGGGGAGTCTGCTTCTCCCTCTCCCTTTGCCTCTCCCTCTGCTCATGCTCTCTCTCTCTCTGTATCTATCTCAAATGAATAAGTAAAATCTTAAAAAAAAAAAACCAACTATTGTGATATATCATGCATTATAACATAACCGGTCTCTTATTAAGGGCCACTTACACAGCTCTTTCCATAGTATTTCTATAGATAATACATATAGTATTACTGGGTCAAAGTGCTGAGAGTTTCCACTGAGAAATACTGACTAAATGCTGTATCAAGTCTGTGTAGGGGAGCCTGGATGGCTCAGTTGGTTGAACATTCTACTCTTGGTTTTGGGTCAGATCATGATCTCATGGATCTTAAGAGATCAGGCCCATGTTGGCCTCTGTGCTCAGTGGGGAGTGTGCTTGAAAGTTCTCTCTCTCCCTCTCCCCCCACCCCAACTCGCTTTATCTCTCTTGTGCCCTCTCTCAAATAAATAAATGAATCTTTAAAAAAAAAAAGTCTGTGTCATGTTGCATGTAAAAAAAGGGGGGAGTAGCAGTATGCTTAATATTTGGAGAAAAAAAAGGTTTAGAATTCTAGCTAAGAATTAAAATTATAAAAATAAAAACTCAACAGATGAATTGAAAAACAAATTAGACAGAGATGAAGAAATAATTAGTAAACTGGAAGGCAAAAGGTTTATGCATCAAAAGACGCTATAACAAGAGTGTGAATGGGGGTGCCTGGGTGGCTCAGTTAGTTAAACGTCTGCCCTCTGCTCAGGTCATGGCTCAGCGTTCTGGAATCAAGCCCTGGGTCCTTGGGTTCCCTGCTCAGTGGGGAGTCTGCTTCCTCTGCCCCTCCTCTGCCGCCACCTTCCGCTCCCCACCTCATACATAGGCAGGCTCGCTCTCTCTCAAAAAAAAAAAGGTGTGAAAAGACAACACCTAGAATGGCAGAAAATATGTGCAAATCATGTATCTAAAAAGAGTCTAAAATCCAGACTATAAAAGGACTTCTACAACTCAAGAACAAAATGACAATGCAATTTTAAAAACAGGCAAAAGATCTGAATAGATATCTTTCTGAAGAAGAGATACAAATGGACAAAAAGCATATGAAAAGGTACTCGGTTGGCATCCGTCGGCATCATTAATCATTATGGAATGTAAATCAGAGTCACAGTGAGATATCACTTTATACCCAGTAGGATAGCGATTAAAGCAAAACAAAACAAAACAAAAACAGACAACAAAACAGTGTTGTTGAGGATGTAGAGAAGTTAGTTAGAACCCTAATAAATTGCTGGTAGGAATATAAGATGGTATGACTGCTGTGTAAAACAGTATGCTGTTCCTCAAAAAGTTAAACACAGAATAACCCAGCCATCCCACTTATGTATATACACCCAAAAGCAATGAAAACAAGTTTTCAAGCAAAAACCTGAACGTGAATGTTCATGGCAGCATTAGTCACAATATTCAAAAGTGGAAACAACTAAATGTCATGAACTGGTGAATGGATAAACAAAATGTGGCATATTTATATAATCGAATATTCTTTAGCAATAAAAAGCTAGCCTGAATCACGCTACAGTATTGATAAACCTTGAAAACATTACGTTTAAGTGAGAAAAAAAAACCCACAAAAGGTCACATGTTGTAAGATTCCATTTATATGAAATGTTCAGAACAGGCAAATCTAGAGAAAAAGTAGACTATGATTGCCAGGGACTACAAGGAGGAAGGAATGAAGAGTAACTGCTTACGAGGTATAGAATTTCCTTTTGGAGTGATGAATGCAGTAATGTTTGCAAAACATTGTAAATGTGTTAAAAGCCACTGAATTGCACATTTTAAATGGTGAATTTTACCTCAATAAAAAAATTTTATGTAGATATTTGCCACCTACTCACATATTTATTCAAACTGAGAAACCTAGTAAATCATTGTTAATTTCTTCCTGACACATCCCTTTGCAAGAAATGCATTAGAAGTTCTACAGATTATCAGTATAAACAGATTTCAAATCAGCTATGCTCTCTCCATTTCTCCTACCATTACCATAGTCTGGATCATTATTATTTTCCTCCAAGATTCTGTTGGAAGAAATATAGAATTTATTCCTTATCCTTGGAGCTTAGAAATTTTACCAAGATTTGACTTAACTTTTTTCTTCTCATTAGTCTCTGAGTCCTTTCTTTTACCATGTTGACTAATTCTTCTCTTCCAACTATTCTTTTTTCTCTCTCTGGAACAAGGATCAGATGGATATAGTATCTCCTAGACAAATTTTTCAAGTCTCTTTTTCTCTTATAATAGATTTCTAATCTTTGGGCATTCATGAATAAACTTGAGACTGAATTATATGGAATTACAATATTTTATGCTTACACAGAGTCATGCTATGAATGTAATTCCCTAACTGAGGAATCCTTTTGTTGAGAAAAATCAGCATTATATTTTTTTTTAAGATTTTTTTTAAAAATTTATTTATTTGTCAGAGAGAGAGAGCACAGGAGCGAGCACAGGCAGACAGAGTGGCAGGCAGAGGCAGAGGGAGAAGCAGGCTCACTGCCGAGCAAGGAGTCCGATATGGGACTCGATCCCAGGATGCTGGGATCATGACCTGAGCCGAAGGCAGCGGCTTAACCAACTGAGCCACCCAGGCGTCCCTCAGCATTATATTTTTTAAAAGCAATATATCTAGAAGAATGCATTTGATTTAGTGAAGCATCCCTCTTCACTTGAAATGTTCCAATATGAGAACTTGGCTGATAATTTTAGAATCTAATAATACTCCTTGAGGAATAATACTGCAATTAGTCCAGTCTGGATGTCCTAGTTCACTTTTCTACTTAAAAATATTTTCCTCCATATTCTTTGTCCTATAAATTGTGCTTGAACTCATTGTAGCTAAAGAGGAAAAAACTAAAAATATGTTTCAAGTAAAGTACTAGTAAGCACTAACAGAATTTGACTATATTAGCCAATTTTTCTTGGGTAACTAGCAACCTCAAAATCTCAGTAGTCTATAACATTTACTTTTCTCATGAATCTGCAGATTCACTGTGGGTCAGCTGAGCTAGGCTGAGCTATCAGGTTCAGAACTACTCCAGTGGGTCTGCAATACTGGGCCTAGTCACTTAAGAGGTAGTAAATATGTGGGGCTGCTCTTCTTATGGTGGATCACAAACATGTAGGAGGCCAAGTCAAACCAGTGGAGCATATTTAAGACCTCTGTTCACTGACATTCCACTTGGCCCATTTCAGTGGGAACTACAGCAAAGTTGCATAGCAAAGAGAATGGATGATTAATTTTTTTTCCAATGTTTAAGCAATGCTCTTTATTCATTCCTCATATGTTCAGCATATTTATTGAGCACCCATATTCTAGTGAAAGATAATAAATAACATTTTTCCAGGGGTGCAAAATGCTAGCTCTAGAGCAGGGCCCAGCATACAATGGTTGCTGGTAAAATCTGGCCTCCACCTATTTTTGTAAATAAGTTTTACTGGATCACAACACACATTTATATGCATATTTCCTATGTGCCATAATGACATATTGAGTAGTTGCAAGAGAGACCATAGAGCCCACAAAGCCTAAACTACAGACTCTTTTGACATTTACAGAAGCTCTGCTACAGAAAGAAACAGGGCAGTATAAGGGGGGAAGGAGACTGCAAAGGGATGAAGGGATAATTTATTTTATAACAGAGAGGAAGTGAAATTGGGAATCCAATTTACCAAGCATGTAGGATGATATTTACTGGTATTCCAAATTACTCATCTTCATCTTCCATCTTTTTTTTTCCTACCACTTTTCCTGCTTCAATCAACCAAATAAAAGTTACTGTAATAATGTGATAAAAATATGGCAGAATAAAATAACCTGCTAAAAAAATTCAGTTATGTTGGACACCTGGTGATTAAATATTCAAAAGCTAAACTAAGAAAGCACAAGGACATCAAGTAGATGGGCACTAAAGAAGTATTAGGAATATGGGACGCCTGGGTGGCTCAGTTGGTTAAGCAGCTGCCTTC
>ML105481.1:44097-100847 GCA_003697995.1 Taxidea taxus jeffersonii | reverse complement strand
CTGCCTCTGCCTGCCACTCTGTCTGCCTGTGCTCGCTCCCTTTCTCTCTCTCTGACAAATAAATAAATAAAATCTTTAAAAAATAAATAAATAAATAAATAAAAAGAAGTATTAGGAATAATTATAATTCAATAAAAATTTCAGTCATCACTAAGTCTAATATAGATGATTATTAGATATTAAAGCTCAAGTTAATAAATCCCTTAGCCAAAGGCAATACATATTCTACAGAATGGCCTTCTAATTTTTCATATTACATGACTAACCACAAATAAAACTTACAAATCAAAACCTCCTGCATGATACTTCACTGAACTACACACATGATTCGTGAATTTTTCAGTTTACATATATTTTAATAAAAGTTTATTTTTAAAAAGCCTGGTGAAAAAGTAGCCCCTAAAGTCAAAGGACTTTTACATATTTCAAAAACAAAGGGTGCTCGCCTAAATTACTCTGAACATCCTTTTAACTCATGGCTTATATCACTTTGTAATTTGGCAATATTCTCACAACAGATCCATATATGAGGCAGGCAAAAGGCATAGAGAAGTATAATAACTAATACAGGATCATGTCATCGACACCATGACTGCCTCTGTAGAAAACTCTCAAGAATCTACAAAGAAGCTACTAGAGGGGCACCTGGGTGGTTCAGTGGGTTAAGCCTCTGCCTTCGGTTCAGGTCATGATCCCAGGGTCCTGGGATAGAGCCCCACATCAGGTTCTCTACTCAGCAGGGAGCTTGCTTCCCCCCTCTCTCTCTTTGCCTGCCTCTCTGCCTACTTGTGATCTCTGTCAAATAAATAAATAAAATCTTTTTTAAAAAAGGCTACTAGAATAAAATAAGTGGGTTAGGCAAATTCAAAGGTTAAAGAGTCAAAGTACAAAAGTCAAGTGTCTTTGTACATACTAGCAATAACATTTGGAAAATAAAAATTTTTAAAAGCACACCATCAAAATAGCATCATTAGAAACAATGAAATTAATCAGGAATAAACCTGACAAAATAAATACAATAGTATAATATTTGTATGCTAAGAACAATAAAACACTGATGAAAAATATCAAAAATTTAAAAAAAGAAAAATATCAAAAATCTAAACGGAGAGATAGAATGTGTTCATGGATCTGAAGATGCCTATCATTATGATGCCTATTCTCAAAGTGATCTATAGATTTGAAGCAATTCCAGTGAAAATCTAGCAAGCAGTATTTTGGTAAAAATCAATAAGCTGATTTTATTTTTCTGAAATAACCCAAAGATCAAGAGTCTCATGCTCTACTAACTGAGCCAGCCATGCACCTCTGATTTTAAACTTTATATGTAAAAATTTCAAAAACACAGACAAAACAATTTTGAGCAAGGAAAAGCAAACTTTGAAGTCTCACAGTACGTAATTTCAAGACTAACTGTAATGTTAATCCAGACAGTATGCAGTACTGGCAAAAGAATGGACATGAAATCAGTGGAACAGACTACAGAGTTCAGAAAAAGACTCACACAAATACAATCAACTAATTTTTTTTTCTTTTTTAGAAAGAAAGAGGGAAGCAGAGAAGAGGAGAGAGAGAGAGAGCGAATCTCAGCTCGGCACTGGGCATAGAGCCCAACACAGGCCTCAATCTCACAACCCTGAGATCACAACCTGAGCCCAAATCAAGAGTTGGGTGATTAACTGACTGAGCCATGCAGGCACCCTAGTCAACTAATTTTTGACAAAAGTGTATGGACAACCTAATGTTCAAAGGATAATCTTTTCAACAAATAGCTTTGGAACAACTGGATATCCATACACAAAAAAACAAACCTTTACCTAAATCTTTACCACATACAAAAATCACACTGAAATGGATCATAGACCTTAATGTAAAACCTAAAACTATAAAACTTCTAGAAGAAAACATAGGAGAAAATCTGGATGAACTTGTGTCAGGCAAAGATTTATTACAATAAACCCAAAAGAGATGAGCTATTCAAGAAGAATTGGTAAATTTGGGGATTCATAAATATTTAAATATTTTAAAAATCTACTCTTCAAAAAGACACTGTTACAAAATGAAAAAAAAAACCAGTATCAACTGAAAGAATACATTTGCAAAACACATACATGTTAAAGGACTGGTATTTAGAATATAAGTAGAACTCTTAAGTCAGTAACAAGAAACTACTCCAATTTAAAAAGTTGGCAGAAGATCTGAACTGACATTTCATTAAATAAGATATATGGAAGTCTGATAAACACATGAAAAAACATCACTAATCATTTGAGAAAGGCAAATTAGGAGATGTCATTATATATCTAGTAAAATGGCTAAAATTAAAAAACAAAATGCTGACAAACCAAGCACTGGGAAGAGAATGAACTACAACTCTTATATACCGGTGGTGAGAACATAAATTGCTCAGGAATGGTCTGGTAGTTTAAATATAAACTTACCATACAACCTAGGAATCCAAAAGCTAGAAATCTACCCAAAAGACATGAAGACATACTGACCCCACCCACATATCATCACCACAAACACACAAATAGCAGACTTATTCACAATCTCCCAAACCTGGAAACTACCCATATGTCCATCAACTGGTGAGTGGATAAACAAATTGTAGGATATACCTACAATGGAACATTACTCAGCAATAAAATAAACTACCCACATAAGCAAAACAAACAAACAAAACATGTAAAAAGATAGATGAATCTCAAAAGCATTAAAGCATAAGAAGCCAGAGTCGAAATACTACATATTATATGGTTTCATTTATAGAATATTCTGAAAACTACTATAGTAACAGGAAGCAGATCAAGAGTTGACTGGGATTGGGGTGGTAAAAAGGGACAGACTGCAAAAGGGTATGAAGGAACTTTTACATGATGGTAGAAATGAACTATATTTGATTTTAGTGATAGTTACATGGCTATCTGTTTGCAAAAATTCATGGTACTGTATATATAAGAGGGGCAAATTTTGCTATATATAAATTAAACTTCAATAAACTGACTTTTAAAAAAACCTTTCAGTACGTTGTGATAATACACTGACTGTATAGTTATGACTTGTAAACTTTTCTGATTGAATGCTTTATTTCACTGAAGACTATTTTTTAAAAGTATACAGAAAAAAAATAATAGCATAGGTGATAAACTAGCCCTACAACAAGTACAGACATGTGAAAGATTACATACTTAATAACAATGCATAATTTGTCAGAGGGCTCTCATATATTTTCTACAACAAAGGGATTTGCCCTAAACTATTCCTAATGTCTGCAACATTCTCACAAGTTCATTTATTAATTGAAAAGGAGGCATAGGAAATTTAATAACGAATACAAGATCATGTAGTAAATAGTAGCAGAAGACAATTAGAACTCAAAATCCTTACCATAGTCTATAAGGCCCCCCACAATCTGGCCCCACCTACTTAATTCTCTGATGCCATCACTTTCCACTTTTCTCCCCAATTCACAATGCTTCAGTCACACTGGCCTTCCAGTTACTTGCTCTAGCCAAATATATTCTCAACTTCAGGCTTTCCTGGTTTTTTCTGCCTAAAATGCTCACTCCCAGTACCTCTGCAAAGCTGGCTTCCCTTCATCTGAAAAGGTCCTGGCTCAAATGTTCCCTCCTCAGAAAGGCCTACCAGGATTAACTTAAAGTTACCATTCACTCTTTTCCCCACTTCTCATTTCTTAAAAAAGATTTTATTTATTTATTTGATAGAGACCCCAAGAGAGGGAATACAAGCAGGGATGCTTAACGACTGAGCCAGCCAGGCGCCCCAAACCACTTCTCATTCTCTATCACACATCCTATTTTCTTTCTTTTTTTTTTTAAAGGAGATTCAGTCATATTTTTAAAGATTTTATCTATCTATCTATCTATCTATCTATTTATTTATTTATCAGAGAGAGAGAGAGAGCGTGCACGCAAATGCACCAGCAGGCAGAGTGGCAGGCAGAGGCAGAGAGAGAAGCAGGCTCCCTGCCGAACAAGGAGCCCGATGCAGGACTCGGTCCCAGGACTCTGGGATCATGACCTGAGCCGAAGGCAGTGACTTAACCCACTGAGCCACCCAGGTGTCCCCCTATTTTATTTTCTTGATAGCACTTATCATGACCTGAAATTACCTGGTTCTTTTATGTCTCACTCCTCTAGAATGAAAGCATTTTGACAGTAGAAATGTTCTTTGGCTTGTTTACTGCTCCTGTCTTTTGGCCTGATTGAGACCTGGGTACTGGAGTTGCCCTTGGGTAGAGAGGGGTGGCATAACTGACTCAGGCTCCCAGTCTTCTGTGGGGGCCCAGCTCTGACCTTTCCATCTGCCTGGATGCTCTCTGTCTTAAGGTCTCTTTTCAGTGTTTCTTCTTACCATCCTGATCTTAGTACGGAAAGAACATCTCTCCATACAGAGGCTTTACTGCACTGACTAGGATCTCTAGACACCGATGAAGAAAAGTAGTGATAGCAGATATCAGAGAGGGAATGCTTTCAGCTTTTTACTACAGTGTCTGCATAAATGAGATGCAAATAGAAGGGAATCCTAATGAGATAAACTCTATGAATATAATCTATGTGGAAAAGCCTTCAGAAGGAGCACTAATCTTATGTCGTAGGAGAAATCATTAAGATAAACAAATCACGAATATAAGAATTCTAAGAAAGCCTTAAATAACCATTATTTTCTTCAAAGAAATAGGAGAAATAAAATGAAGTGTTCTTCAAATAACTTCAGAGCAGGCAAGCATCTGGTCTATAGTCATCCCCAAAATGAGATTCACATGAGATTTCACACTGGAGACAAACTTTATTAATGTCTGGTCTTGTGGTACACAAGAGAATACATACTGGGTAGAAACTATGAACAAAAAGACTAAAAGAAAGTCTTCAGCAGGATCACTCATTGTACTTCTTACCAGGGCATCCACAATGGGGAGAAATTCTACAAACACAAATGACTGAGAAAAAGCCTTCAGTAGGAAAAGTAAGCTCACAGGTCTATGTGAATACACACAGAGGAGAAATGCCACAACTGTGGTGAATTCAGAAAAGCCTTCTATGGAAACCTTAAACTTACCAAACATATGCAAGTACATCCTGGGAAGAAAGTCTATGAATGCAATGATTGTGAAAAAGTTTTTAGAAGTCACTCATCCCACGGGAAAAATGTGAGCACACACATTGAAGAGAAGCTTTATATATATATAAAGAATCTGGGAAAGGCTTCAATGATCCCTCTTGCCTTTATAGACATGAGAACTCACACTGGAAAGAAATCTATGAATATACACCATGTGGGAAAGCCTTCAACCCCAAATTTTCCTTTGTTCTACATAAGAGAATTAATACAAAGAAACAAGTCGTATGAGTGTTTTATAAGTATCAGTAAGGTTGTATCTTTGAAAAAACACAATTAGGTTCCTGTTCCAGGAAAGATGGAATAAACATACTCCACCTTAACTGTCCCATTGAATGCAACTTAAACCCTTGAAAGAATGTACAGAGCTCACTTCCAGCTTCCTTATAGGACTACAGAGCACTTCCCCTGCCCCACACTTTACCATTACATTACTACTTAGCACAGATCATTTTACCAAGAACGCCATGTCTACCTTTCAGCAGAAACTTACACGCCATACTAAAAGGCAAAAAATACAACTTGAAGAGAAAGAATATGTGTCAACCCAGAAACAGATATGGCAGGAATGTCAGAATTACCAAACTGTGAATTTAAAAAATGTAATACTTAGACATAATTCTAACAAAATATGTATAAGAACTATCTGAGGAAAACTACAAAACCCTGATAAAAGGAATTTAAAAAGATCTAAATAGATGGAAAGATATTTCATGTTCATGGATAGAAAGAATTAATATTGTCAAAATGTCAGTTTTCCCCAAATTGATCTATCAGATAGATTCAAAGCAATCCCAATCAAATCCCAGGAAATTATTTTGTTAATATTGACAAACTGATCCTAAAGTTTATATGCAGAGGTGAAAGACCCAAAAAGTCAACTCAATGTTTGAAGAAGAATAAAGCCAGGGAACAGACATTACTGAACTTTAAAACTTACTGCAAAGCCACAGTAATTACGGCAGTGTCATTGTGGTGAAAGAACAGACAAACAGATCGATGTAAGAAAATGGAGAGCCCAGGGATGCCTGGGTGGCTCAGTCGGCTAAATTGCTGCCTTCAGCTCAAGTCATGATCCCAGGGTCCCGGTACTGAGTCTGGCTTTGGGCTCCTTGCTCAGCAGGGAGCCTGCTTCACTCTCCGCCTCTGCCTTCCGCTCCGCCTGCTTGTGGCCTGCCACTCTGCCTGCTTGTGTGCTCTCTCTCTCTTTGACAAATAAATAAATAAATAAATAAAATCTTAAAAAAAAAAAAAAAAAAGGAAAAAGAAAAGAAAATGGAGAGCCCAGAAATAGACCCACAAAACTACGTCAACTGCTCTTTGAGAAAGGAGCAAAGGCAATACACTGGAGAAAAGACAGTCTTTTCAACAAAGGGTGCTGGGAAAACTAGACCTCCACATTCAAAAAAATGAATCTAGACACAGACCTTACATCCTTCACAAAAAATTAACTCAAAATGGATTATACACCTAAATGTAGCATGTAAAACTATAAAACTCCTAGAAGGTAATATAAAAATCTCCTAGAAGCAGGCTCCCTGTTAAGCAAGAGAGCCCAATGCAGGGCTCAATCCCAGGGCTCTGAGATCGTGACCTGAGCTGAAGGCAGAGGCTTAAGCCACTGAGCCACCCAGGTGCCCCTACGGTGACTTTTTTACATACAACCTCAAAAACATGATCCATGAAAGACATAATAAGTTAGACTTCATTAATTTAAATTTTAAACATTTAAAACTTCAGCTCTGCAAAAGACATGTAATAAAGGGCCATTATCCAAAATATACAAACTCAACAAGATGAAAAACACAGGTAAAAGAAGGATAAAAGATCTGAAAAGACACCTCACTAAAGAAGATATCTAGATGGCAAATAAGCACATGAAAAGATGCTTAACATTATATGTTACCAGAGAATTACAAATTAAAACAACAATAAGATAACCAATACATACTTACTAAAACAGTCAAAATCCCAAATACTAACAACACCAAATGCTGACATGGATATGGAGCAATAGGAACTCTCATTCATTGCTGGTAGGAATGCAAAATGGTACAGCTACTTTGGAAGACAGTGTGGCAGTTTCTTACAAAACTAAACATTATCTTACAATTCAGCAATTGTGTTCCTTGGTATATACCCAAATGAGTTGAAAATATATTCACACTAAAACCTGCACATGCATGTTTATTGCAGCTTTATTCATAATTGTCAAAACTTGGAAACAACCAAGATGTCCTTCAGTAGATGAACGGTAAATAAACTGTGGCAGATCCAGGAAACAAGAGTAGTATTCAGCAGTAAAAAGAAATGAGCTATCAAGCCATGAAAAGACTGTAGAATCTAACATGCACACCACTAAGTGAAAACAGCTAACTGGGAAAGGGGACATACTATATGCTTCCAATAGAATGATATTCTGGAAAAGGCAAAACTATGGAAACAGGAAAAAGATTAGTGGTTCCCAGGGATGGGGGGGGGGGGGGAGGGAGGGATGAATAACCAGAGCATAGAGGATTTTTAGGGCAGTGAAACTATGATATTATAATGGTAGACATATGTCAGTATACATTTGTCAAAACCCATAAAAAGTTCAACAAGAGTGAACTCTAGTGTAAACTACAGATTTGGGGTGATAATGGTATGTTAAGGTAGGGTCATCTATTATAAACAAATGTACCAGTCTGGTGAGGGATACTGATAATGGGGGAGGCTTTATACATGTGGGTCCAAGAGCCATCCGGGAACTCTTTGTACCTTCCACTCAGTTTTGCTGTAAACCTAATCTGAGGACTGAAAAAGAAAACAGCATTGGGAGGACTGGGAAAGGAGCACAGAGTATGCAGTTCCACTGAAGTGGTGATGAGTTTACCGTGTTTCTTCCTCAGGTACTGCCTGACCAGGACCCTTAAAACTCAGAACTGTTTACCAGGTAAGAAAAAGCTCCAATAAAATTTCTCCCTTGTTGGTAGAAGCAGGTAAGGGGGCCCTAACTGGTCTGAGAGACTAGGGAGAGCCCTCTTTTCCCCCTTATCTTCTATACCAATGTCCAGAGAATTCTTTGTCAGCAGCTACACAGAGATGGTACAGGTGACTGAGCAGGCACCTAACACTCTGGGAGAAGGAACCCATTTCTCTAACTCCAAGAATTGTGAGCCTGCTAGTTTGTGGTAAATCCTCACTGCTTTCTTCCCTCTCTATGTCCTTATATCTCGATCTAGATACAGACCATTACAGTCATTGAACACCAGAATGGAAAAACTAGAGTCTGTTTTTTAGCAACAGTGCTGGGAAAGGAGGGAGCTGGAAATTGTTCACAAGATTGGAGTAAGAAGGGATATCAAGAAAACAATCCCATAAAGCTGTGTATGAACTTCTGGGTTCATCTAAGAGCTCTGTGTACATGGATCTGACCCTAAACAGGGCACCACAGGCTTTGAGAACAGAACAACAAGATGTACCACTACTCTGATCCAAGAATAGATACTGGTCACACACATGGGACCCATCTCAATAGTACTTCAAATGCTTAGAAAACAGAACTGATACTGGAAACAAAGCCCCCACAGGAACTGTGTCCTGAACAAATTCTGCTTGATGACCACACAAAAAAATCAACATTCTCCTTAGGATTTAAATAAAACCCACAGTCTCATAGATAATATTTAAAATGTTCAGAACATAATTCAAAATTATATGGCATATGAAGGAATAAGAAAATCTCAACATGAGGGAAAAAATCCATAAACAGCATTCCTGAGATTACAAAGATGTTAGAATTAAAATCAAAGACCTTAAAGCAACTATTACAAAAATGCTTCAATAAGTAAAGGCAAATATTCTTGAACAGAAAAATAAGAAGTCTCAAATCCAGTGTGTATTTTACATATATAACACATCTCCCTTCAGACCAGCCACATTTCAAGTGTTCAACAGCCACATGTGGCCAGTGATTACTGTACTGCCCAGTGAAGTTTTAGACCTATATCCAGAACTAAGTTCAACCAGTCTCTAAGGTATAAGGTAAAAGTGGATCCAATCACTAAACGCTGGAAAGATCCAAGGGTGATGATTCTTACCACATCCCCATTCAACTCATCTACTTGTCCAGTGCAGAGGATAGATAAATCTTGGAGAACAACAGTGTATTTCTGTAACTTATTCAGGTTGTGACTCCCACTGCTGCTACTATTTTAGATGTGGTTTCTTGCTAAAGCAAATCAGCATATCCCTAACACCTGATTTGCAGTTATTGACCTGAGAATGAGATAATCAGATGCAGTATGCATCCAGCTGTCAGGGTTAGCTATATATTTTCACTGTCCTACCTCCCATTAATTCTCCTGCTTTAGGTAATAATCTTTTTTTTTTTTTGTAATAATCTTAACTGTCCCTCAATTTCATAGGACTCTATTGCTGTACTACTATACTGATAATTTCATGATTATTAAACTTGGTGAACAGGAAAGCAGCAACTATCTAGATACTGTGGTAAAACATGCTTGCCAGAGAGAAGAAAATAAATCTCACCAAAAGTCAAGAGATCTTCCACACTGTGAAATTTCTGTGAGCCATATGGTCTTAAGCAATTCAAAACACCCCTTCCAAGGCGAAGAATTTGCTGCATCTATTCTCCCTTACTACTGAGAAAAGGCCTCCTTGGGAGAGGCCTTTTTTTAAGCACCCTGTACCTCACTGGGTTATGCGACTGTGAACCATTTACCAACACTGCTGCACGTTGGAGAGAACCAGAACAATAGAAGGCTTTGCAATAAATACGGGCTACTTTGTCCCTTGGGTCATATAACCCACCAGTTCTGATGTTTGAAGTTTCTGCGGTAGACAGGGCTCTTGCATTATTATTGCAGAACTTTAGGTCAATCTCAGGGAAGACCTCCAGTATTTTGTAAAAGAAGGTAAAAAAAAAACAAAAAAAACAAAACCTATGCCATCCTATCTGTGTAAACAACTACTATCCTTTCTTGAAAATTAGCTTTTGCCTTACCCTAGGACCTCAGAATGAATGCAAGTGATCTCAGCAGCCCATCATGAACTAAGTATTGTTGAAACAAGAAATCAATATGCTTGGGTGTGTACTACAGCACTTCGCCAGCAAAAGGAAGAAGTGTACATGAGATTAGGCTTGAGCAGGTCCTGAAGGCACAAATAATTTGCATGAGCAAGTGGCCCAGATGCCCAAGGTTCCTACTCCTGCTATAGTTTCTTTTCACTTAATCTGTTAAATTCTCTATAATCATCTCACTGAAGAAAAAAAATGAGGCCTGTTAACTGATAGTTCTACAAGATAACAGCACACCAGAGATGACAACTCTACAACCCCTCCTGTGGTAGTCTTAAAGGACATTAGTGAAGGGAAACCCTTCCAGTGGCAGAAATTGGAACAGGGTACCTAGTTGTTTACTTTGCCTAGAAAAAGAGATGACAGAGGAACTGACTCATGGAGAGTGTTTAATGGATATTCGGAGATTTGAAAGGAATAACTGGAAAACTAGTGACAAGGAAATCTGGGGATGAGGTATATGAATAGACCCTTTGAAAGAGCACGGTATATGGAGCAATTTATGTCCCATGTGAATGCTTCCCAAAAAGCAAACTGCAGAAAAGGTGCTTAACACAGCAGAATAGATGACCTATTTGGGGGACACAGTCAGTCTTCTCAGTCACACTAACCTTGCGCAAAGGGCCCATTAACAAAGTGGCCATGGTAGCAGGGATGGAATTTATACATGGGCTCAGCAATATGGACTTCCACTCACCAAGGTTAATCTGACCATAGTCACGGCTGAGTATCCAACATGCCAATAGTCCATGCTTACACTGAAGATGAGGTAGGTATATGCCCCCAATATATGGTACCATTCACGGGATGATCAGCCAGTTATCTTCCTACTCATTTCTAGCCCCAGGTAATTTCCACTTTCTTCTTAACAAATCAACTACGAATTTAAAATAAATATTCTTTATAGTATGAAGGTTTTCAGGTAGTCTTAGTCTGCCCCCTTGTGGGAACCAGCTCTTTATTTTTTTTTTTAAAGATTTTATTTATTTATTAGTTAGAGAGAGAGAGTGAGCACAGGCAGACAGAGAGACAGGCAGAGGCAGAGGGAGGGGCAGGCTCCCTGCCGAGCAAGGAGCCCGATGTGGGACTCGATCCCAGGAGGCTGGAATCATGACCTGAGCCGAAGGCAGCCGCTTAACCAACTGAGCCACCCAGGCGTCCCGGGAACCAGCTCTTTAATCTCTAGGAATAAGATTACTAATAAATCCAAACTGTACCTCAAATAAAACAAAACAAAAAATATATTTGCTCAATAATAACTTTATCCCAGGCTTTACTAACAGGTCTATTCTTCACCTTTTGTTATTCAACTTTGTATGGCCCTTAATTAAAGATTATGAAGTTTTTCAAAGAGGTTTTATGATTTTTATCTCTTGCCAAAAAAGATGTTTGGAAAGATACCTTTCCCAACCTTTTTAGTTGTCATGCTTTTATTCCTTTTTTTTTTTTTTTTCATAAATATGGATAAGCAAGGAGAGTTTCTACGTTTCTAGTGCTAACTAGGCCAATCATCATAATGTAAGTAGGATACTTAGTATGTTCTGACACAAAATGTGCTTGGGGTTGCAAATTCCAAGATTAAGATGTTATTAGATAAATGATTATGAATCACTTTGAAAGTCTGAACACTCATATATGAGGAAATGGTGAAATAAATTATGGGTTGCTTATGCTGTGAACCATTATACCGATTTTTTACAATTAGAACTTAAGTATGCTCCTGAGGGATGGTCATGCTAACTGGGGGATAGTGAACTAAAATTGCATTTTATTTTTAAAAATCTTCAAACTAATACACATACCCCTCCATAGAGACACACCCCTACATTTGCCAATAAGAACTCAGGGGAAAAAATGAAAGGATACAGACTGGATGTAGTTAATATTAGTTACTTTAGGGTAGTAGAAGGAAAAGAAGCCTTAACATGCTCTTTTTAAACATCTAAATTGTTGGTAAAAAATAACCTTTTAATCAGTAAAATTATTATAACTCACATTAAAAAAGGCATGACCAGTATATGTAAATACATTCTGACACATTCCTAGAAGCCCAAGATAATAAGAAATTGTTTGCTCAAAGGCCAATTTCAAGTTTAAGTCTATGAAAAGTGAGTGTTATACAAAGAATAATCAACATGAAGTTAAATTTCAGAATTACAGGACTAGAAATAAAGGCACTTCAGAGGGATTTATTATTTAAGGTCAGATCTTTCATTCTAGGTCTTATCCAACCACCAACAAATTTAATTTTAAATATCAGAACAGAAAGGTTCTAAGTACATGCTACCAACAGAGCTGATTTGAAACTTCTGGTGTAGATTAGTATAAAGCCTGAAATATTTTCCTACTGAAAATAATACCTACTTCACAGCATTATTCTGAGAATTAAATGAGGATTATGTAAAAGCACCTCGCCCAGAGCCTGGCACATATGTATAATTAAATTTTCTTTTCAAAGCAACCTATGTTGAAAACTAAGTGATTTTTTAATCACAATGATAAACCACTAAAACAATAAAAAATTTTGTTCATTAGTGATCCACTATAATGATACTTACAATGATACAATGATACAAAATGATACAATGATACAAAAATGACACACTAATTGCTGAAATAACTTTCCTTATCATATCATTACATGTCATTATGTAATAAAACAGTTGGTTTAATAAAGAAAATTTTGTAACTTACCAGACTGAAAAATAATTTGTGTATGTTTTAAGAGCATGAACGTCCATTTCTACTAAATATTTTACATATTAGCAAGGAAATAAAAATAATCAGAACACATCATATTTGACCATTTACTGTATTATTACTATAAATGCACCAACATGTACTAATCAAATAGAACTGACTACAAATAATGAGAATCATGCAAAGTTAAACCCTGTACAGTTTCCCAGTCTTCCAGCATGAGGTGGTCATGAGCATTACTACACCAATACACATTTTGTGTATCAGAGCCTAATACCAGCTTACTGCTATTCTTGCAAAAGTAAATAAAAATTGGGTTTCAGTCACATCACATTGGTTCACGCATTTATTTAATATCTAGAATGAAGTAAGTTCTGTTTATATATGGATGACCTCTAATGAAAAATCATTTGCTGCAGAAAATGGAGCTAGTACACCAAAACCAATTCTGATAAAGTAACACATGAAATACAGAACTAGAATTCCTAGAATTGATGATCAGACTGATGACCTAACTGCAAGACAGTAGCACTGTGCTAGATGCAAAGATCCTACTGATAATGAACTCCTAAATTACCCAGAAAAAACAGAGATTCAACAGACAAGACTAAATACAATAAATAATGTATCCCAATTATATACAATATGTTATACTGGAAAGCAGAAAATATCCACCCAACCTCAGAAGGCCTTAACTTAGAAGTTTAACAGGCACAATCATACTCCAAGAGCCTCATTTCACAAATTAATAGTTAGCTGATAGTTTATCAAACTACCTACACTCAACCAAAAAAAAAAATGTTTTTTTAAGATTTATTTATGTATTTATTTATTTGAGAGAGAGAGAGCGAGAGAGCACAGGAGCAGGGGCAGAGGGAAAAGCAGACTCCCCTGCTGAGCAGGGAGCCCAGCTTGGGGCTGGATCCCTGGACTGACCTGAGCCAAAGGCAGGCACTTAACTAACTGAACCACCCAGGTGTCCCTCAACAAGATTTCTTCGCTACTTTACTTTTTTAGTTAAGTAACTAAAAGTAACAGAAGTGAATACTGGATCCATTATGTGGCCTGGGAATATCCATATATCTTACCAAGCACCCTAAGTGCTACTTGTTCAATCTTTCATTCAACAAATACTGACAAATTCATATATGCAAGTGTTCTAGGGCAAGTGTAGTAAAGAAGATAAAGTCTGCTCAAATGAAACCTACTTTCTAGTAATTGAGACAACAAAAAAACAAGTAAATGAGTAAATAATTATTTTCAGGTAGTGATAAACACTATGAAGGTTAGGGTCTAGAGTATTTGGTATGATGGTCACAGAAGGCCTCTCTTTGACTTAAGCAGAAATCTACAGCCCTTTATTCAAGAAAGAACAAGTATAAAGCCCTTAAAAAGAAAACACTCTTAACATGTTTAAACAAAAAGGCCAGCAGAGAGGAAACAAAATAGAAAATGGAGGGAGTGGGAGGACACAGATATAGAGTACTAGGAAAAGGGCAATTCAGGTAGGGTTCTATAGGGAGTGATAAAGGCTGGAGTTTATTCTGAATGTGATAGAAGGCTACTGAGGGGTTTTACTTCAAGTCTGGGGAAATATATGATTTGATCTGTATTAATAAGAGCACTCTAGTTATCACAAGGACAACAGACTGTAAGTTGGCAAGAATGCAAATAAGACACTATTACAGTAGTAAAGGAAAGAAATGAGGGTAGTTCAGACTAAAATGGCAACAGAGGTAGGGTGGAATGACAAAAGAGTATCTTAAAAAGAAAAATTCTTAAAGTATAATAAAATAAACAAAAAACCAGTAATAGAGGATAAATGTTAAGAAATCCATGGAAGACAGAAACTAGATGCATTTGGAGTGAGGAAATTATAGCCCAGAGCACGTGTAGGAGGATAACTGTGAAAGATGAGTGTTTCCAGGTCTGTTTTAAGGACAGAAGCAGTAGATTCAAGGAGCAGGAAGTGCCCACGGGCAGCAGTCTGAATGAGAGGAGCAGGACTGGACTCACTGCAAGGAGTCAGGCATCTCCCATCTCCTACATTTTATAAGCAGAAGACATCACAGGTCTCTGCCCCAAGCTAGAGCAGGGAGTGTGGTCATGTTTGAGTCAGAATCCACTGTACCTGAGCGACAGATCAGAGGCCAAGCTAGTCAGTCAACACATGGGAGAGCTATCATGCCCCTAGATAAGACATCTCACCAGACCCTTTACCTTACCATCTGCTGTTATCATGGGAGAAGAGACAAAATGGAAACTGAATTCACAATCAGGCAGGGCAGGTCACCAAGCATTATGCACCTACAGATGCCTATCAGTTGTTTAAAACTAGTGTTTGTTCCCAAAAGACTGCCTGCCATCTGTTTTGGTAAGTTGATGTTTATGGCATATTAACTGTTAAGTAATTTGAACATCACCCCTTCAGAGAGGCAAACACAAAATATAATAAAACCAAAGAGCTCTAGTCCTGGGTTAAGATGGAATAAGCACACTCCACCTTAACTGAATGTAAAACCGGTGAATGTAAATGAAAACCCTGGAAAGTAGAACAGCAATCTGAAGACTGAAAAATAAACAGTAGCAGGCAAACTATGGAAGGCAAGCAGAATTTGAAGGACAACGAATTCAGTTGCACATTTCCTACTGTTTTTTATGTCCCCAAACTCTGAACTCAAAGGAAATCCAAATCCTGGAATAGCAGAGCAGGGATGAAAAGAAAGATGCAAGAACAAGTCTTCTCTACCTGATTAGGCAGTATGAATGAAGGGGGTAAGGGGTAGCTAGCTCCTTATGGGACTGAGGGAAAATCCCTCAGCTATTTTTTTTTCTTTTTACCTTTTTCTTCCAGTTCCGCCCCCTAGGCAAACTTATTTCACTATTGGCAGCTGTCACTGAGGGGAGACTTAAGTCTCTGAGGGAGGGGAATCCTTTTGACCAGAAGAACACAAGCTAAGGAGTATGATATAACTGAAAGGAGAAATAGATAAATCCATACTTATAATTTGAGATTTCAATATTCCTCTCCTACTACCTGAAAGGATGAGCAGACAGAAAATCATCAAAGGTAGAGAAGACCTGAACAACACTATCAATCAACTTGACCAGATTGATATTTATGGGACCTTCCATCCCAGAAGAGTAAAATACACATTCTTTTAAAGTGCATACTGAACATAAGATCATCTCCTAGAGCATAAAACAAGTTTCAATAAGAAGTGATTCAGCTCAAAGAAAGTGTTCTTTGATGATAATGAAATTAAATTAGAAATCAATATAAGAAAGATATGGAAAATTCACAAATATTTGGAAACTACAACACACTTCTAAATAACACAAGTTAAAGAAGAAATTACAAGGGAAATCAGACAGTATTTCAAACTAAATGAAGTCATACTTATCAAATTCTGTGAAATGCAGCTAAAGCAGTATATAAAGCAGTATTTTTAAGATTTTATTTCTTTATTTGTCAGAGAGAGGGAGAGAAAGCACAAGCAGGCAGAGTAGAAGGCGGAGGCAGAGAGAAGCAGGCTCCCAGCTGAGCAAGGAACTCGATCCCAGGACCCTGGGATCATGACCTGAGCCGAAGGTAGCGGCTTAACTGACTTGAGCTACCCAGGCGTCCCCATTGAGGGAAATTTTATAGCACTAAAATTCCTATACTAAAAAGAAAGTTCCAGGGACGCCTGGGTGGCTCAGTTGGTTAAGCGGCTGCCTTCAGCTCAGATCATGATCCCGGGGTCCTGGGATCGAGTCCCGCATCAGGCTCCTTGCTCAGCAAGGAGCCTGCTTCTCCCTCTACCTCTCTGCCTGCCTCTCTGCCTACTTGTGCTCTCTGTCTGTCAAAAAAAAAATCCTTAAAAAAAAAGAAAGTTCCAAACAATCACCTTAGCTTCCACTGTAAGAAACTAGAAGAAAAAAAAGAAATTAAACCCAAAGCAGAAAGAAGAAAGGAATAAAGAGTAAAGCAGAAATCAATGAAATACAGAAGAGGAAAGCAGCAGAGAAAATAAATGAAAACTGAAACTGATTCTTTGAGATCAATAAAACTGATAAATCTCTTCCCAGAATGATCAGTTCAAAGAGAGAGAAGACCCAAATCACCAGTATCAGGAATGAAAGAGGTGACATCACTGAAAATCCACAGATTTTAAAAGGTTACTCAAGAAAAGATAATTCAAATAGTCATACTTTATTCAAGAAATTTAATTTGTATCTTAAAACTTTCCATAAAGAAAAGTCCAGGCCCAGATGGTTTCTCTGAAAAAGCCTATCAAACATTTAAGGGTGAAATAACACTAGTTCTATATAAAATATTCCAGGAAAATTGAAGTGGAGGAAATACTTCTCAACTTTCAACTTATTCTAGAAGGCCAGCATTACTCAGATACCAAAATCAGACAAAGGCATTGTAAGGCAAGAAAACTAGAGGTCAATATCCCACTTGAACATAGATACAAAAATAATAAAAATTGTTTTAGCAAATCAAATCAACTGTACAATAAGAAGCCACATATACCAGATTTGCTCACTGGTCCAAATCAAATAATGGAAATATTTGTACCACGCTGGAGTAAAGTGATTAGACAGGCATAGATATCAGCTACCCCAGACATTGCCCCAAGGACTGAGGGCTTACTCTGAAGAATATCTCCTTTCCCACACATTATTTGTTTTCCCTTGAATTTAGGACTTCTTTTTTTTTTTTACTTACTATTTTATGTACTTATCACCAATCAATCCTAAACCTTTTGCCAACTGTTAAAAAATTTTCTGAAGATTATTAATGCAGTAGGTTTCTACCAATCTCATTTTCGTGAGATAACTCTTCTGGAGGCTTCTAACATACTCCAGTCTGGTTTGGTTGCCCTCTCTCCCTGTTTTCTCACTGTCATTCTAAAGACTTCTCTACCTTTCTCCTTTGTTGAATTTCCTATTTCCTGTTACCTATCTCTTTCTTTTATTTGTCTGACTTTCTCATTTTGATGGATCATATCCTAAAGAGTCCTAAGAAAAGGTACAAGACAGGCAAAACAACAATAAACCAAAAAACTTACATGTCTTAAAAGACTGTATTAGTTTCTTTTATTTCCCTAAGGATGTTAATAATGGTTCTATTACTTCTCTCTGCAAAATTTCTCCAAGTTCTAAGTTGCTTTATTCTATTTAATCTCTATCTTTCATACATTAGAAGGTTTCCTCAAAAATCTAAAGTAACCCTTGGTTAGTTGCTAATATTTAAGAGAACGGGACTAAAAGGCTGATTGAGAGCTTTGATACATAGAGTGAACTAGCTGGGCTGTTTTTTGTTTTTTTTTCTTAAGGAATCTCTGATGGCTACATTTTGTGTCTTTCTCTTTAGTCAGATTCTTCAGAAAAGACTATGCCAACCTCTTGCCTGAAATATGAAAGCCTAACTGCCAGTATCCTAGTGCCAGTAGGATAAAGACAGCTGGGATGCAATTGTCTTATTTTCAGTAGAGGACTGCCCTCAACTGTGCCTGGTAGATGTCTCCCAGAGAATCTCTATTTTGTTCCAAAGAATACATTTCTGAGTTTTGCCAAGGTTAAGAGTAGGGACTTGGGCACCTGCCCAACTGACTGGCTAGCTAATTTTGAGGAAGAGGTCTCAGGAATCAAATGCTTCTTCAACTGACTTGCAGCTAATCTTCCTTTCATCTCCATCTCCACATGCTACCATTCTCAAGTTTTTTGAGACTTCTGGAGGTTGTTTTCCTGGTTTTTCTCTGCTATAGAGCTTAGGGTTCAGTTTCTAATTATTCATATACTCTCCAGTTTCTAAAATTGTGTTGATGTTGGCTTTTCTCCAGTCCCCCTTTACTGATCGTTTAGCAGGTTTCTGCAAGGAGCAAATGTAGAAATGTGTGTTTATTCCATCTCTTTACTCCTGATAATACTGATGCTCATTCAGCTCATTATAGATGCATTTGTATTTCTGCTGTCTAAATAAAGAGATACTACAAACAAAATTTCCAAGAAGGTAAGAAACATGTTCTAACTATTAGTTAACTCTGATGATGATGCAATTCCTGGTAATTTCTGATTGAGATCAGGTAGTTGTGCTCAAGGTCACAGAGATCACTGATTTTGCTGTTATTAGGTTCAGCTTTTGTTTCTGCTGTTTTCTTAAAGATTTTATTTATTTGAGAGAGAGAGAGAGAGAGAGAGAGCACAAACGGGGGGGGGAAGGGCAGAGAGAGAGGGGGAGAATCAGGCCCCCGCTGAGTAGGAAGCGGGATGCAGGGCTCAATCCCAGGACCTCAGGTTCATGACCTGAGCAAAAAGCAGGCACTTAACTGACTGAGTCACTCAGGTGCCCCTCAGCTTTTGTTATTAAAAATCAACGACACTCATTGATTTGAAAAATATTTTAACTGACACAGCCTAAGGGGGATAAGATAAATGAATAATTCCCGTATCTGTGACATTTAATACAATATGATTTTTAATAAAATTAGCATAATTTTTTCTATTAATTTCTACTAATTTTGTTTTTAGGGTATTTCATACATGTGCTCATTTTCTTTCTCCACCCCCCCCAGGTTTATTGAGATATCATTGACATATATAGCATTATGAAAATTTAAGGTGTATAATGTGTTGATTTGACATGCTTATACACTATAATTCATTTTAACTTCTTCTTTCATATAAAAATATGTTTAAGGGGAAAAAAAGAGAAAAATTAGACAAATTCCTGATAAAATACCATGCATATTATTTAAAAATAAATAAGTACTAGTACAAGTTAAAATTTTCAAATCAACCTGTGTATATTATTCCTCTTTTTATTCTGCAACAAATAATTTTTTAAAAACAGCACAACTCGGGGAACCTGGATGGCTCAGTCAGTTAAGTGTCTGCCTTTGGCTCAGGTCATGATCTCAGGGTCCTGGGATACAGCCCCATGTTGGGCCCCTTGCTCAGTAGGGAGCTTGCTTCTCCCTCTCCCTCTAACCCTTCCCCCACCACTTGTGCTTCCTCTCTCTCTCATATAAATAAATAAAATCTTTAAAAAATAAAAATAAAAATAAATAAAAACACAACTCTAAAACTTGGGTAGAGCAAACTTGGAGAAAAAAGGTAAGAAGATTATGGAACAAAAGAACCAGGAACTTTTATAGGATAAAAACACCATACATTTGTAAATCAAAGCTTTATTTTATTTGTACGTAAAGATTCTCTAAGAATCATACATCAGTCAAAATGACTGCCTGGGGACGCCTGGGTGGCTCAGTTGGTTGAGCGGCTGCCTTCGGCCCAGCCTCCTGGGATCGAGTCCCACATCGGGCTCCTTGCTCAGCAGGGAGCCTGCTTCTCCCTCTGCCTCTGCCTGCCACTCTGTCTGCCGGTGCTCTCTCTCTCTGACAAATAAATAAATAAAATCTTAAAAAAAAAAAAAAATGACTGCCTGAAGTTTTGTAATATATTCATCAATTTGGGTTCTCAACTCCATTCTCTTAGTGGTCATTTCATTCATTCAGCAATATTTATTTAGTAACTACTACATGTCTGGTACTTATTCTTGGCACTGGAAATACAGTAATGAACAAAACAGACGAAAATCTCTACAATCATGAAACATTCATTCTAGTTTTAGACAGAGAAAATAAAATAAATACAAAGGTGATAAGTAATGTGAAGAAAAAGGAATGTGGGGGCACTAGTCAGACAATTTTAAATAAGTTAATTAGGAAAGGCCTATATGAAGATATCACTGATACAGGATGTTTTTACCTAGTTTGGAAGTTGCACTTCAAAACACCAGTCTACAGCATATAATAAATTTTAAACAGAAAAGGAAAATAATTAGTAAGGTCCTAATTTAAAATAGCAATTATAAACAAAACCATTTCTTCTGAGAGAGCTAAAACAACAAATATTGTGCTGATGAAATCTTAAAAAGCCAGGGTGCTGATACAAATGTTACTGTTAAAAATTTACTTTTGTGGGGCACCTGGGTGGCTCAGTGGGTTAAAGCCTCTGCCTTCAGCTCAGGTCATGATCCCAGGGTCCTGGGATCGAGCCCCGCGTCGGGCTCTCTGCTCAGCGGGGAGCCTGCTTCCTCCTCTCTCTCTCTCTGCCTGCCTCTCTATCTACTTGTGATCTCTGTCAAATAAATGAATTAAAAAAAAAAAATTTACTTTTGTTTATATTCCAAAAGTGATATCCAGATATATATCACAATGCTCCAAAATTACTTAAAATTTTATTATGGTATTACCATTTAAAAATGGTATGAGAACATTTTTCATTTTACCTTGAATAAATGATAACACAGAACTTTTAGACTGTAACATTTAAAGCCCTAAAGGAGAAACTAGAGTATCTAAGCTAGACCCAGGAAAAACCCCAAATCTCAGATAAAGTACTAGAAAGGAACAGCTGATATCTTTTCTTTTTAATTTAATAATAAATTTAATGAAAGCTTACCTTGGCCAGAGCGGCTTTGGCGAGAGTCTACACTTGACTGTCTTCGATCCGGTGGTTCCTCGCTCCCTCCATCTATATACAAGTAGAAAGGGCATAAGCAAATAGATAATGGAACTGATATAGTATCTTCTACGGTACCATCTCTATCTTAAAACTACAACATCTGGGGGCACTTGGGTGGCTCAGCTGGTTATGTGTTCAACTCCTGATTTCGGGTCAGGTCATGATCTCAGGGTTGCAGAGTTGCGAGATCAAACCCAGCATTGGGTTCTGCACTCAGCAGGGAGTCTGCCTGGGTCCTCTCTCTCTCCAACCCTCCAAACCCGCACACACTCTCTCTCCCTCTCTCTCTCTAAAATAAATAAATAAATATATTTTTTAAAAAAACTATAATATCTAGCATTTGTTCTCATTTCTTACAATCTCAATCATCAAAATATTTGAGGAGACTTTTTCCTATATAAACCAAATGTTCTTACCCATATTTTTGTGAGGACAGTTTACACTCCCTTCTGGAAATGTAAAGAAGGTCAAGGTGTTCTTTCCATATTCCCATACATATACACTCTACTTCGCATGAAATGAATAATATTATCAACCCTGAAATTCACTCACAGATTCCAGTATTGTAACCTTGATTTAAAGATTTAAAGCAACGTCTAAATTAATTACAGCTGCCTGTCTGTTTGAAGTATGTCAAATAATCCCTTGGGCTCTATGTTTTACTAATAAAAATTACATTTGTATGTCTCATAAGTTATAATAAGAAAATTATATAATACATGAAAGAACAATGTAAATCAGGATCAGAAAAACTCAGAAATGAGGAGACAGAAACCAAGAAAGAACTAGAAATAAAACAAAAATCATTCCAGACTGAACTATAAGAAAATAAACAAATAAACATAACAAAAGAACTTAAAAGGAAAAGAAAGTGGGGCCCCTGGGTGGCTCAGCTGGCTGAGCCCAGCCGCTGACTCTTGATTTCAGCTCAGGTCATGATCTCAGAATCCTGGGATCAAGCTCAGTGGGGAGTCTGCTCTCTCTGGTCTTGAGATCACAATGATGTTTAAAAAACAACACTAAACCAACTAGTCACCTTCTGAGGAAGACAGGAATCCATTTCATTATCTTGAAATCTGGGAAAAAGGAAAGAACCAAGCAATTTATCCTATATTTCCTATATAAATTGTACTGGTACCCAAAGAGTACATAAGTGAGATCTTCTATAAAATCATTCCAGATAATCAATGGGAACCAAAAGAAAAAATCATAATATCACCATTTCATAATGAACTAATAGCTCCAGAGGCACTGAGCATCAATGATTAATAACATTAAAAAGGAGTAAAAACCAGATATTATATGCCCCTTGATGATAGGAGCACAACAGCTACAGTTTTCGATCAAATCTAAGTCTTGTCAAACCTCTGAATCTAGCTGTCAGTTTTCAGGAAAAGCAAAAGATAGAGGAAAATGTTGAATTGTTCCTGAGCACACAACAAAATTCAGATTGTGGGAAAGTTTACAGGACAAATAATTAAACAAAAGAAAAAGATAAACTATTATGCAGTCCTAAATTATTGTGGAATAAACATTCCTTTTTTTTTTTTCTTTAAAGATTTTATTATTTATTTATTTTATTATTGACAGGGAGAGAAAGCACAAGCAGGGGGAGTGGGAGGCAGAGGGAGAAGAAGCAGGCTTCCCGCTGAGCAGGGAGCCAGCCCCATGTGGGCTCCATTCCAGAACCCTAGGATCATGACCTGAGCTGAAGGCAGACACTCGACTGACTGAATCACCCAGGAGACCCAACATTCATTTTATCAAAATTCAAAACTATATCAGGAAACTATGGTACCTTAAATCAGGATGTATAAATATAGTATTAGTCAATTTTTCTTCCTAGTAATTAATTTTTTATGCAAGTATCTTCCTTGGAAATCAATTACAATGAGCAACATTCATATCCAGGCAGGTCTTAAATTTTCATTTTTCTAATTTTTTTATGAGGATAAAATTACATATATAATCTGTTTTAACATCAAAACATGCTCTTAAAGTATGTGAGAAGTAATATGAATAAAACATAGACATGTCCCCTTATCAGGACTGTCTTCCTAAACAATAAGAGGCAAAACAAAATGAAACAAACAAAACAAAATCTAGGCTTCAAACAGTATTTTTCATGATCTGTGGAATGTCAGAGTATCAATAAAACAATCCACAGGAAAAATACAGGCAATAAATGGTTTAAGACATAGTTTTGAGTTAGCCGGGCAGTGAATTCCAAGACAAAAAACAAATCACAATTTTGATACCATCATAGTCTAAAATGTTTTAACTGCCTAAATTTTCAAAATTAAATCAGAAATACATTGCAGTAAATTTGAGCAATTCACTCCTCTAAGACTGAAACCCTATAACCAGGATGTCTTACTCCAATGAAGACTGAGCCTAAGAGTTGAGATTAACTCTCAGGTAAAAGTAAACAGTTAAAGATTTTTTAAGAAGAATGAACTCACCACTTTCCCAAGATGATGTAGGAAAAAAATTTCAACCTCTTTAAAAGTGTTTGTGGTATGCTTACAGAACCAATGAATCTATTATCCAAAATAGCAAGACTACAATGACATACAGTACTTCAAATGTTTTTGCTTTGCTTAACACACAATTCCTTCAGTACAGATAAGACCTCCCACGCAGGACACTTACATCTACATTTATGGACAAAACAGAAGACCTTCAGTCGTCAAGCAAGTCAAGTTATTTGCATAAGACTGATTACCTCACCCCAGGGTGTAGAAGGTAGGACTGAGCTGCGGCTATGAAGTAAGAATTTACTCATCAAACTTGAGTTAAAGACTTACTTCAGATATACTGTGAACTTCCCAGAGGAAAACCCCCTGTTGTAACAGATATAAAAAGAAAAGAGCTGACTGTCCAACTCAAGTGCTAGCTTTCAAAACCAGAGCTTAAGTTTCCTGGATTTGAGATAATCAGCAGAGAACATTTATTTTTTTTTAACTGCATACTGAGTTAAATCTAGCAAGTAATATAAAACAATATACTTTTTTTTTTAAAGACTTTATCTATTTATTTGAGAGAGATCACAAGTAGGCAGAGAGGCAGGCAGAGAGAGAGGAGGAAGCAGGCTCCCCGCTGAGCAGAGAGCCCGATGCGGGGCTTGATCCCAGGACTCTGGGATCATGACCCGAGCCGAAGGCAGAGGCTTTAACCACTGAGCCATCCAGGTGCCCCAACAATATACTTTTAATACTGAGAAACATGAATAGATTTCCTATTCCCATTATTTCAAAGGGGGAAATGTCGCTGGAGAATTTACCTCATAGGGTAGACAGCTTTCAATTGAGGTGTATTAAAGCACTGAAATACGCCTGGTAAAGAAATACCAACCATATCGGTATATTCAGTATGTGCTGATTTCTATGAAGGTACATAAGTTAGAGAAAGTCTAATAAGAAAGTGCCTGAACAATTCCAAGAAAAACATTTTCTTTTCTGTAAGAAGGAGATACTTTAAATGATTCTTCTTTTTAGCCCAGGATCAAAATATTAGAGTTGAAAAATTAGCAATTTAAGTAAGCTTGAATTTGGTAAGCCAAGCTCATCTTTAGTGTTTTCAGCTAAATACTGTGCTAGAATAACAGATTAGCTTTTATGAATAAAAATTTTGAAGTTGGTTGCTTTCAATCTTTCTTTGGTAACTTAAATATACAACCCTAACAGAAGGCTTGGGAGGGGTATTAAAACTGAATAGAGTACAATACAAAGAGATTAAAGCTTTACTATTCAAGTATAAACTCTGGTGCTTTTTACTAATCAAGCCTGAATTTGTAAGAACTATATGCACCTAAGGCCAACAAGCCAGACATGAACTGGAAGATATGAATGGAATTTTTTTTAAGTGCAAAAGAAAGGACTAGGAACATAAGCTAGACTTATTTATTAGCCACAGGTCACTTATGAATAAGTACATAGATAAGATGCTCCCTGGCTATATAAGCACTTTAATAACCAAAAAAAGAAGAAGAAGAAGAAGAAAAGCAGCTCATTTGTTTGGGGTAGAAAAGAGAAAAGGAATTTATTTGTCCATTATCTATTCTCTACTGGGTGTAGTGCCAGAAAGATCTTTACAACATTATCTCATTCATTATTAATAACAATTCTATAAAACAAATATTATGCCCATTTAAAATGTAAGACTGAGATTCAGGGAAGTAAAGTGACTTTCCCCAAATCACACTACAATCCTAAAATTCAAATTGTCTGGTTTCAAAACTCTCCGCTGCTCTCTTCTATAACAAAGAAGTCATTAAGGTGGTGGTACAGGGTCCTGAAGGGGAAAGAGAGCAAAAGTGGATAGAAATCAAATCAGAGGCTACTGCAAAAATTCAGAAGAAAATAAACATTTGGACTAAGGGAGCAGTGGAGGTAGTGAGAAGAAGTCAGATTCTGGATATATTTTGTAGGTAGAGCAGAAAGAATCACCTGTCAGAAGAGAAAAACAAAGAAATAATCAAGGGTAATGCCAGTATTTGGGGCCCAAACAATGGATCTGCAATTTACTGAGATAAGAAAGACTGTGAAAGAATAGGCTGGGGATTAGGAGAGTATTTGGAGCTCAGTTCTGGACACACAAAGCTTGGGGTACCCATTACACAAATAAGCAGACATGAACATACATATGCCATCAGTTCAGAAACCACTTTTAAACTGTATGACATCCCCATGGAAGGACTATAGTTGAGAGGTGGGGGGAGAGAGATAAAGTCAAAAGACTAAACCTTGGGGCTGCATCCAACATGCAGAAGCCAGTGATATGAGAAACAACAGCAGACAGTAAGAAGTAGCAACCAGAGAACAGGAACAAAACTAGAAAACTACAGAAGTCAAGTAAAGAAAGAGTTGCATGGAAGCCTGGATGGCTCAGTCAGTTAAGACTCTCGATCTCAGGTCATGAGTTCAAGCCCTCTATTGGGCTCCAGGCTAGGCATGAGTCTACTTTAAAAAAAAAAGGAGAAGGACAAGGAGGAGGAGGAGGAGGAGGAGGAGCAGCAGCAGCAGCAGCAGCAGCTGCCGCAGCTGCCTTTCATGAAAGGGTAAAGGTCAAATGTTCATAGATCAAGTAACATGAACACTGAGAACTGACCATTAAATTTAGTTGATGTAGATAACCTGAATTCCTGTGGAGTGGTAGGGAAGAAACCTGATGGGATTAAGCTCAAGACTGATTAGAAAGAGTTTCTGGAAAAGGTCTTATCTCTCCCTAGACAGGTTAGACAACCCAAGGAGACCTTGGATGCAAGACACCAACGTCCTTATTAACACTGGATTACTGAAGAAACTACCCTATTCCTGGTCTACAGTTATATAAACCAACAAATCCTTATCATCATATAAACCAGAGGTGAGTAAACTAGCCCATAAGCCAAATCTGGCCCGAGTGAACTAATTAAGAATAGTTTTTACATTTTTAGACAATTGAAAATTAAAAGAGTAATATTTTATGACATAAAAAGTATATGAAATTCAAATCTGAGTGTCCCTAAAGTTTTATTAGCACACAGTCACGATCACTCATTTATAAACAGTGCTGCTTTTACACTACAGTGACAGAGTTCAGTGGTTGCAAACTGTAAGGCCTACAACACCTAACATATTTACTATGTAGCCCTTTACAGAAAAAGTTTGCTAACCCCTAGTATAAGCAATTCTGAGACAAATATTCTATAACCTACAACCCCATTCCACTAGACTCTGGCAGCACCAAACTACTTGATGATATTCAAAGAGGAAATGCATTTTAAGGCCTCCATCAACTTATTCACACTTTTTCCTCTACCTAAAATGCAGTTGCCTCTACTTAACAATATAAGGAAATTGTATCTAACACATATTAACAGGGCTTAGTGTCTAGCACAACTAAGCTAAACTCAATCTTTGAACTACTATTATTTACATGACCTTAGGAAATTTAATGAAATCCTCTGAACCTCAATTTATCTGTGAAGCTGATATTAGTAAGACCTATGAAGCTGTGGTGAAAAACAAATGCAGTAATGTATATAAAACACAGCATGCCATCTGGCACTAAGTAAACACTTCTTAAATAACTGGAATCTTCAGCGATCATCATTATGATCAATAACAACATCCTTTCACCAAAAGATGGTTTAAATATCATTTCCTTATCTTCTCTGTAAGATTTTCAGGAGAATCCCATTAAGAATTAATTGTTCTCGGGGTGCCTGGGTGGCTCAGTGGGTTAAAGCCTCTGCCTTCGGGCAATCCCAGGGTCCTGGGATTGAGCCCTGCATCGGGCTCTCTGCTCAGAGGGGAGCCTGCTTCCCCCCACTGTCTCTGCCTGCCTCTCTGCCTACTTGTGATCTCGCTGTCAAATAAATAAATAAAATCTTAAAAAAAAAAGAATTAATTGTTCTCTCTTCTGTTCTTCTCTAGCACACTATACATACCTATTTTATAGCACTGACACATTGCATGATTAATTATTTACATGACTATCTTTGGACTAAAGTTCAAAGTGTGCCTTTGAAAACTTTTTTCATCTTGATATTTTCAGTGCCAACGTAGAATCTGGTATGGCGTGGGTATCTCCCCCCACAAAAAAATTGTTGAATTAATTTTGTCAAGGGCCACCTCTAAAATTAATGCATTCATAAAACCAAACCAAGCTCAAGGGAAAAACAAGTGGTATGGATGTGGTTTTGAGACACAGATGAAGTAGTTCAATGTTGTCTTTTTCTTATCCAAACTATTACTGTGAAAAAAAGAGTGGTATTATTCTAAAGCACAAAGACCTTATCCTCCACATCATTCTCAAATATCTTAATTGTCAACAAGAATTTTCACAGGTAAACCAGGCCCCCTAAAAGTGATTTAGTTCTTAAGAAAACATCTGTACTGGGGCACCTGGGTGACTCAGTGGGTTAAAGCCTCTGCCTTCAGCTCAGGTCATGATCCCAGGGTTCTGGTATCGAGCCCTGCATTGGGCTCCCTGCTCAGCGGGGAGTCTGCTTCCCCCTCTCTCTGCCTGCCTCTCTGCTTACTTGTGATCTCTCTCTGTCAAATAAATAAATAAAATCTTTAAAAAAAAAAAAAAAGAAAACATCTGTACTAAAGGAAGCATTCTATTCCAAATAAAAAGTATTTAACATAATGCCATCAATACTATAATTAATACTTTTCACAGGTTTTCATAGATCTAGCTTCTATACTCTAAATCTCAATATGACAAATGACTTCCCTATGATAAGTTACCAATTTACATTTGCCTAAGGTATCCAAAATTGCCTAAGGTATCCCAGAAAGTCTGATCTGTAGCTTAAGAGAAGACGTTCCAAACACAGAATGGTTTGATTTTCATGATGGAGCTATGCATCAATGATGATGAGTAATAAAAAGAAAACAAAGTAGACTTGCTAAATGTAAATGGAGTAATCACCAGTAATAATGCCAGTATTTTAAAACTTGATGACTGTGCTTTCAAGGTGCACAATGAATATATAAAAATGTCAAGCCTAACACAGAATTAAATAGAGCAACTGTAAAAAATAAAGGTTACCTGCAATTATATATTTTTCTTGTTTTTTATTAATAAAGTTTTTATTTTAGAATAGTTTTAGATTTACAGAAAAGTTGCTGAGATAGTACAGGGAGATCCCATAAACCCTCACCTGGTTTCCCACTTAGATTAGTCATTTGCCAAAACTAATGAATCAATATTGATACAGTATTATTAACTAAAGTCCACACTTAGATTTCTTTAGTTTTTATTTAATGTCTGTTTTCCATTCCATGATGCCATATTACATTCAGTCATCATCATCATCATGTATTCTTAGACTCCTTGGACTAGTTTCTCGGGAACTTTTGTTGTTTTTGGTGACTTTGACAGTTCTGAGGAGTACTAGTAAGGAATTCTATAGGATTCCCTCCTTTGTGGTTTGTCTGATGTTTTTCTCATGATTAGACTCGGGTTATAGGTGAGAGGAAGAAGACCACAGAGGCAAATTGCTCTCTCCATCATTTAATTTCAAGAATGCATACTATTGATATACTGAAACTAAATAAATAGGTCTACGTGTTTTACATACCCTACGTAACGAAAAAGAAAACTGAAGCTCTAGCTTCTTCAGCTGTGCTGCTAATGAAAACAGACATTACCTACTGGTTTCTTACTATGTGTCAGACACCCTGCAAAATGTCGTATAGATTTATGTCATTCAAATCTCAATAAAACCTTATGATTTAAATACCATTGTTCTTTTTGCTAGATCAGGAAACAGGAATTGAAATTTCAGGCAAACATGGCTACATCTGTACCTTTTAAGTGCAGGACCCAGAATCTGAATCATTCTAAAACCTGTTCTCTTCTCCACCATTCTCTGTCTATACACAACCATAGCACAACATGTTAAGAGAGCTCAACAATGCAGTTGATAGGAGACCCAAAAAAGATGAAAAAATTCCAAGGTGAATTTGAAATAATCTCTGATTTCAAACTTCTTCCCCTCAAATCGGGGACTCAGTATGGCTCACCTGAATTCTTCAGTTTAACAGTTTACTTGGAGTTGTTAAGAAACATGGATTGCTCTACAGATAAATACTTCTTAGAGTCCCAGAATGATAGCGCTAAGGAGGAATTTTGAGTTTATTTTTGTCAATTTATGCCTTTTAAACATTTTGTGAGGGTGAAGCTTTGAAAAAAGCAATCCAGCAGAACTTAACAACAGTTAAAAATATAACTGAACGTCAACAATAGGTGTATATACACACATACACATACTTTGTTTATTTTTGGTATTTTTATCTGTTGAAACTAGATGCTGAGGAGGATACATGTGAGTCTCAATGTTGGCCACATACCAGATTGATCTAAAAATCCAGGGATTAAAAAAATCCTCATGCTCGGGGTGCCTGAGTGGCTCAGTGGGTTAAGCCTCTGCCTTCAGTTCGGGTCATGATCTCAGGGTCCTGGGATTGAGCCCTGCATCCGGCTCTGCTCAGCGGGAAGCCTGCTTCCTCCTCTCTCTCTCTGCCTGCCTCTCTGCCTACTTGTGATCTGTCTGTCAAATAAATAAATAAAATCTTAAAAAAAAAAAAATCCTCATGCTCAAGCTACCCCCTAGATCAATGAAATGAGAATACTGAGGGAGAGACCCAAGCATGACTAGTTCTTTAAAATTCCCTGAATGATTTAGCATGCAGCCAAAGTTGAGAAATATTGATAGAGATGAAGTGGTGCTTGGATACAGAAACAAACTGGATCCATCTGCAAGTTTCCAGGGCTAACAGATGCTACAGGTAAGAAATACTAATTGTACTAAAGGGTATGATCTCTAAATTGAGGAAGGTTACACCCGTATGTTCACTCCCTGTTTATTACTGATTTTGGTGAGTTGGGGAGTTTATGGAGTAAACCAGGATAATATTGCATAATTTGAAGAAGGTTCTAACATACAGTTAACTAGACTAAATTTACTTTTTTTTTTATTTAAGCTTTTTTAAAATTTAAACATATAATGTAACCCCACCACCCTCTCCCAACCCCTCTCCCCCCCACCCCCCTCAGTTTGCTTTATGACATTAAGAGTCTCTTTTGGTTTGTCTCCCTCCTGATCCCATCTTGTTTCATTAAATTTACTTTTTTGAGGTGGGTTTGTGAAGTTATACTACCAAGATGGTTTTGTCATTTAGTTGTAAAGCTTCCTAAGATTCTGGAAACTAGAACAGCCTCTGCTTCTTCACATCAACCTGGTCTCAAGAAAGCCCCAGCTTCTAAAGCATGAGAAGGGATATTCAGGAACCATATCAGATTTTATCTATAAAAACAGACAGGAATAAAAGAATGTGGTGCATTTAGGAAAATCCAAAGAGCCTGGTATACTAGAGCACAGAAAGTATGGGGGAAAGGCAGGATATCAAAGTAGAAAAGTTCGTAAAAGCATCATCACAAAAGGCATAATCATTATTCATGATTAGACTTCATCCTCTAAGTGTGGGGAAGAAAATGCAGGAGGACAGTGAGCAGGAGAGTAACATGATCTGAATGGTGTTTTCAAAAGATAAATTTGTTGAGCATTTATAGACGGCCCTGTGGGGTCAGAGAGGCAAAGAGATCACCGCAAATAAGCCCAGAGGAAAGGAAAGCCTAATGAAATACGTTAACACTGAGAATACAGAAGAAAGGAGAGGTTCATGGCATATTTAGGATTAAGAACCCCAAAGATTTTGTATCCTTTTGAAAGAGGTGTTCTAATCACTATCCAGTTTTCTTTCTCCTTTCTCCCTTGAATCTATTCTCATCAGGCTTTTGCCCATGCTGCTCTAGCAAATTCACACTTACCAAGATCTCCTATAAAGTCTACTGCTAATTCCAGTGGTCAGTTCTGTTTTCTTACTTTTTGCCTTATTATAACAACATTTGATGCAGTTCACCATTCTCTTTTCCTTGAAGTTTTCTCTTCACTTAACTTCCAAGACACCACCCTTTCGAATCTCTGTGGTTCCCTCTCAGTCCTCTCAGTCTTCCTAGCTTGTTCTGTCTCTTCTCCCCAGTCCCTACATGGCCCAGTACCCCAGGGCTCACTTCTCTAACTGGTACTCTCTCCTATGTACACTCCTTTGTTTATCTCAAACAGACTCATGGCTATATGTTTCATCTAGATGTTAATGGTTCACAAATCTGTATGTCCAGCCTGAACCTTGTTTGTGAATGAGCTCAGCACTTCCGAATTGGCCACCCCAGATCTCTACTTTGAAATTAAGCAGGCATCTCAAAACTTGATGCAGCCTCACATTCCCCCTCTCACTCATTTCCCCTCTTATTCCCCCATTCCTTATCTCTGTGAATAGCAACTCCATTCTTTTAGTTGCTCCAATCAAAAACCTGGGAGTTATCCTTAACCCCTCCCTATGTTTGTCTCGCACTGCAAATGCATTCCAACAATAAACTCTGTCAGCTGTACCTTCATAGTATATCCAAACGACTTCTCACCCTTTACTCCTGCCACCCTGGTCCCAGCCACCTTTGTCTATGACCTGGTTTCTCTGCTTCTGCCCCGGCCTGGCTTCAGTTTTTTCTCCACACAGCAATCAGAATGATTCTGTTAAAACACAAATCACATCATGACACTCCTCTCCCCAAGGATTCCCCATCTTAGTAAAAGTCAAAGTACTTAGATCAAGGCGCTACATAAGTATGGCCCTCATTACCTCTCTTACTTCATCTCCTACTACTCTTGTGCCTCTGACTTCACTGAAGCATACTGGTTCCCTTTACACTTTAAACATGCCAAAGAGGGGTGCCTGGGTGGCTCAGTCAGCTAAGTGTCTGCCTTCTACTCAGATCATGATCCCAGAGTCGTGGGATCCAACCCCGCTGCAGGGCTCCCTGCTCAATGGGGAGTCTACTTCTCCCTCTCCCTTTGCCCCTCCCATGTCCCTGCTCTTTCTCTCTCACTCACTCTCAAATAAATAAATAAAACCTTTCAAAATAAAAATAAAAAATATACACAACAAAGATGTACCGTATCAAGGCATCTGCCTAGAATATTTCTCTCTCAGATATCTGTATGGCCTGTTCTTTCATTTCCTTCAGAGGGCATCTAAGTGTCCCCTCAACAACCATCTTCCCTCAGCACCCTATCCAAAATTGTAGCCCTCAGACACCAGATTTACATAGATATACTTTTTTCTCCCTTCCCTGCTTCTTGCTTCTCCTTAGCAGTTACCACAAACAGAGTCTATATTTTACTCATTTACTTTAATTTTAGCCATTTCCTCTACTAGAATGTAAGTTCCATGTGGACAAATAATTTTGTATTTACTGTTCTATCCCCCATGCCTACAGCAACAGCTGATGTCTGAATTAATTTGTGTGAGTGAAATGAGTGAAGGAAGGGAATTCTGGATGCCTTAGAAATTCCCAACTGGACTTATTATAATTCCATTAACCAAGAAAAAGAAGATGGGAGACTGGGGGCGCCTGGGTGGCTCAGTGGGTTAAGCCGCTGCCTTCAGCTCAGGTCATGATCTCGAGGTCCTGGGATGGAGTCCCGCATTGGGCTCTCTGCTCAGTGGAGAGTCTGCCTGCCTCTCTATCTACTTGTGATCTCTCTCTCTCTCTCTTTCTGTCAAATAAATAAATAAAATCTTAAAAAAAAAAAAAAGAAGATGGGAGACTGGGAAGAAGAAATAATAAGTCACTTTAACTAAAGATTTAATTTACAACCTAATTTAATCTTAACCTCTATTTAGTGCCTCATCAATTTGAGTTCTAGGATTAGAAGGAGGGAAACATGAACGCCGGAAATGAAATTATTTAATCCCTTGGTGTTTTTTTTTTTAAGATTTTATTTATTTATTTGTCAGATAGAGAGCACAGGAGCGAGCACAGGCAGACAGAGTGGCAGGCAGAGGCAGAGGGAGAAGCAGGCTCACTGCTGAGCAAGGAGCCCGATGTGGGACTTGATCCCAGGACGCTGGGATCATGGACCTGAGCAGAAGGCAGCCGCTTAACCAACTGAGCCACTCAGGCGTCCCCCTTGTTTGTTTGTTTTTTTAAACCAAACAGTAATTCTCAAACAGGAGCTCTGTAATGATTCTCAATTCTCAACACAAATGTTTATGTTTAACTTTTAAATAGATTATTCTAATGTATTCTAATGTAAAAGGAGGTCCCTTTATTCATCTATTTGTGTAAAAATTAGAGAGGTCCATCTACTAATTAATTGCCTTTTTGAAATCTCTACTTGAATGTCTCATATGTACCTCAAACTCAAAATACCCAAACGGGAAATTCTCACCTTCCCCATACCCCTTCAAATCTGATACTATCAGAGCTCCCCATCTCAATGAATTCATCACCAAATTTTGTTGATTCTCCTTCCTAATGTCCCTTGAATCCATACCTAATCTGTTTCCAATTCCTATACCCATTCTCTTCTAAATGTTTATCTACAAAATGGCCGAATAATCATTTAGAAATGCAGCTGTAATAGCTTCCCCATTTAATGTTTAAAATGTTGAAGTGATCCCCATTAGAACAGATATAAATTCTTAACATGGTCTATAAGATTCAACTTTTCCAGCTTCATTCTAATTAGAGCTCCCTTTGTTTTCCTAATATTGGCTTTTTTTAAAAAAAGATCTTATTTGGGACGCCTGGGTGGCTCAGTTGGTGAAGCAGCTGCCTTCAGCTCAGGTCATGATCCCAGAGTCCTGGGATCGAGTCCCACATCCGGCTCCTTGCTCAGCAGGGAGCCTGCTTCTTCCTCTGCCTCTGCCTGCCACTCTGTCTGCCTGTACTCACTCCTGCGCTCTCTATCTGACAAATAAATAAATATAAAAAAAAAAGATTTTATTTATTTGACAGACAGAGATCACAAGTAGGCAGAGAGGCAGGCAGAGAGAGGAGGAAGCAGGCTCCCCACTGAGCAGAGAGCCGGATGCGGGGCTTGATCCCAGGGCCCTGAGATCATGACCTAAGCTGCAGGCAGAGGCTTAACCCACTAAGCCACCCAGGTGCCCCTAATATTGGCTTTAGTTCAGTTTCTGATCTCTACCTTCAAGATCTAGAGTAGAAACCTGAGAAACGGGGCCGCCTGGGTGGCTCAGTGGGTTAAAGCCTCTACCTTAGGCTCAGGTCATGATCCCAGGATCCTGGGATCGAGCCCCACATCGGGCTCTCCGCTCAGCGGAGAGCCTGCTTCCCTTCCTCTCTCTCTGCCTGTCTCTGCCTACTTGTGATCTCTGTCTGTCAAATAAATAAATAAAAAATCTTTAAAAAAAAAAAAAAAACCTGAGAAACAACTACTATATGCTTGGAAAGTCAGAATAAAGTGATTTTGATCCCAAATTCCTGCCTTCATATATGAGGATAAGTAAGTTTCAAAAGCACTAGTAAAAAACTATTTTGTCATATGTTCATAATAAAATAAACCCTTAAATTTATTCCTCTTATACCTTAAAAAGATAGAATGATAGCTACTGACAGATTATAAATCAAATCTCCCTCTTCTACCTCACCCCCTCAAAAGGGCACATCTTTCCATTTTGACTAATTAAGTATATTTAAATGTACCTGATACTCACTGAAAACCCAAAATAACAAAAAGCCAGAATATATATTATCTAATGCTGCCTTCATTTTTTCCACACATAATTATACTTTATTAATCCCATACACCTATATTATTTGAATATAATGATGGCAATGAATATTAAAAAATTAAGGCCAAAATGTTTTAAGGAAATTTTTTTTGAAGGAAAACCCTTGGTATATGTCATATACAAAATTCAGAACAATATTCCCTTCTCTAAAGTTGTCATTAGTAAGGTCCTTACTACAGCATTACTACTTTGTATTTTTCTCCTACATAACTAGGAAACATAAATACAACAATGATTAAGTGGTTGAATAAGAGGATCATTAGGATCTTGTAGAACATAGACATATTTAATCAGGGCAGATGGGCAGACTTGATCAACTAAGTGTCTGACTCTTGACTTCAGCTCAGTGCTGGATCTCAGGGTCCTGAGATTGAGGGGAGTTTGCTTAAGATTCTCTTTCTCCCTCTCCCTAGGTCCCGTCCCCCAGTTACATGTGTTCTCTCTCTAAAATAAAAAATAAATTTCTTAAAGAAATATTTAATTAAAAAATAAGGATTAAATGAATAAAGAATCAAAAAAACAGACTCACATTTAAATAAAGGAACTTCATATATGAGAAAATAGCATTATAAAGCACTGGAGAAAGGAAAGGCTATTCAACAACAAATAAAATACAAAAACTAACTTTTTCCATATGAGAAAAAACAACTATCTCCCCTTGTCATACCTCAATCTCATTACTAAAAAATTAAGGGGGGAAATGTAGTAAATGTAGTAAAAATGTAGTAAAAAATCTGAAAGTGAAAAATCAAAACTTCAATCATTAAAAAAAAATTTCTGAAACAACACAGGGGTAATAAAGAATGATAAAAATGAATAAACTAAAATTTTAAACTTACATTCAACAGAGGTTTAGAGTTTTAGGCTTATAACCAAAAGCAAAGTCTTAAGACTTAAGTCTTAAGACAGAACAGACTAAGAAAAGATATCCACAATAAATATCAAAGACTAAGGATCGATCTACAACGGGGATCTATGAACTTCTGTAAAGAGAGTAAATATTTTAGGCTTTGCAGACCTTATGTTCTCTTTTGCAACTATTTCACTCTACCATTGTAACACAAAAACAGACACAGACAATATGTAAATAAACAAATCTGGCTATATTCCAATAAAATGTTCTTTATGTACATAGAAATTTGAATTTCTTATAATTTTCACATATTGTAACATTCTTTTTTTTCTGAATCATAAAATAATTATAAAAAGTATCCTTCACTCACAGGTTGCACAAGAACAGGTAGTAGACTGGATGTGACCCAGGAGCTACAGTTTGCTGAACCCTGTCTAGAATATATAAAGAATATAAATCCATAAATCAATAAGACAAGGATAAATAAATCCAAGGGAAAAAAATGCACAAAGAACATAAGGAAGCTATTAACAAAAGAGGTCATCTGAAGGGCCAAAACACACCAAAGGATATTTGGCTTCACTAGAAATTAAGGAAACAGAAATTAAATCAGTAGGATACTACCTTTCATGTACCAGATTAGGGAAAATGATGAAGTCTGATCATATGAATGTTGGCAAGGATACTACAAAACAGGAACTCTCAAACACTGTTGAGAAGACTATAAACTGGTACAGTGACAAAGCAAAGAAATTACCCAGTAAAAGTGAAATGCAAATGATCTACATCCTGGCAATTCCACGTTCAGGTATAGCCCCTAGAAAAACTCTGATACGTGAGCAAGGATATTCACTGCAGCATGATTTGTAATAACACAGAACAAAACAAACACTGAGATTAAACTCAGATTTCTATTAGGGGAGAAATGAATAAGAGCAATGTGCTAATGAAACTGAATACTACACAACACATACGAGAAATAAACCAAATCCATATACACCAACAAGAGCAAAATAAAGATGCAGAATTCCACAGAGAGAATGATAAGACTTAGTAAATTTTAGGACACATATAATACTAAAAATTGGTTCATGGTTACAACTATATTAAGATTTTTCATCTCTGATAAAGGAGATTCAAACATCAACTTCTTTTTTTTTTAACCAAATTCTTCATCTGTATGTATGAGTCTGCATATTATCTACGTTATATGTGCATCTGTTAGGATATGGTTATAGCAATGAGAACTAGTGAAAAGACATGCCATATTTTATTTTGGAAGTTATAGGAATTTACATTTATGAAAACGCATAGCTGCAGCAAAACAGAGAATGGACTAAAGGGTAGTGAGACTGGAAATGTAATAATTTAAGTGGAAAAAGAGGAAATCCTAAATTAGAACGTGAGAATGGAAGAGGACAAGAGAAAACCAAGTTGAGAAGCATTCAGAAGTTCTAATCAACTGGCCCTGAGGACGGGTTAGATGTTGGCAGCCATTTTGGGAATGCAGAAAGCTTTGTGTATTTTCTAACTGCTTCCTGAATACACCTGCTATGGGCTTTTAAGTAGATTGTAGAAATGACATCTACATTAGCTGATGATGATTATGGGCCATCAACCATAGTTAAGTGACAGAAAAGGTTTTTAGAAAACAAAATATCAGCTAAAGCAATTTTAGGAAAGGTTAGGAAAGGTTTTCCCTGCTCTGCAGTTTCTGCCAGATTATATGCACAGCATGTCCTCCTGAGAGTTAAGGATCCTGTTGAATACTAACATCTCAATCTTCAGTTACTGGAGGAAGAGATAAGAAAAGGACCACATTAAGTACAAATCCTGGCTCCAACACTTACTGTACGACTTTGGCCAAGTCACCAAACTTCTTTTTCTCTGCCTCTGTGTCTTCATCTGCTAAATGAGTAAAATAAAGTACAGCTGATCTTGACAATGTGGATGTGTACTGTGCAAACCCACTTATACAGGATTTTTTATTAATAGAGTACAGTACTGTATATATTCTCTTCCTTAGATTTTCTTAAGCATTTTCTTTTTGCTAGCTTACTTCACTGCAAGAATACAGTCTACAACACATATAACATATAAACTATGTGTTAATCAACTGTGCTATCTGTAAGACTTCTGGGCAACAGTCAGCTATTAAAGTTTTGGGGGAGTCAAAAGTTATTTGTGGATATTCAAATACATGGGAGTCAGCGTCCCTAACCCTTGAGTTATTCAAGGATCAACTGTAATAGAATTTATTCCATAAGGTTCTGAAAATTAAATGGGTAAAATTAGGTATGTATTTACGTATGCCTTCGTGTCCTTGTAACACACAAAGTGCTGTTATCCTTCTTCATCAGTTACCAGGCACCCAGTAAGTACTGGGGCATTGAACTAGGTGTTGGAGAAGCAGAGATGACAAATTTATATTGCCTGCCCTCTCACAGTACATAGCCATACACTGTGAGAGACAGACACGTGAGCTAATGTACAGTCTTCCAGCTAAGTAACTAGGAATTCCTGAAGCTATCTCTCAGTCTTTCTGAGCCTATCAACCATTTCAATGTCATTTAATCTTTTGACAATTGCTAAACATCACCAGAAAAGGCTTAGAATTATACAGAGAAAAACTTACTAATATACAAACCTAGGGATGAAGTCATTTTCTAAACCCTATTTTCATTGTCTCTAAAGCTTCCTGTTATTCTATTTCTTTTATCCTTCTAAAAGATTCATAAATAAATAAATCTAATGTTAATCTAAAAGATTCCTTAATGTATAAAACTCCCAGAAACTTGTCTCTGATTTTCTCCCCTACTCTAAGTATGTATTCATTTAACCATACTGTGAATCTGAAAGATTCATAAATAATACACTCAGAAAATACCTGGGTCTTAGAATGACAAAGACGATGATGGTTAAATGAATATTAACAAGAGTTTTTTATTGCTTAGCTAAAAACGAATTACTCCCTATAGCATAAAATCTTTTGTTTTTATGCTGTAATAGAGTATTTTAATATTTTTTAATAAAAAGATGTTTCTTTATTGTCTAAAACATCTACTACAATCATCATCCCCTCATCAACTTACTTTGTAACAGTCTCCGTCAACAAAAGATAGCTTAATTGCATCCAGCTCTCTATCACAAATTTACAGTACTAATCCTTGCCAGCCATTTTGTTTTCAGCTTGTAACACGAGCAGCCAGCTGCCTTCAGCCTGACTCTATTAGCATATCGGATAATTTAGAAAATGAGCACAGAAATGGAACATAAAAGATATAGTTAGTTTTTATCAGAATATATCTATGTATTAAATATTACTCTTTATGCCTTATACTTCTCTCCTTCCTTTCAATATAATTAATTTTCTTAATTTAAATGCTCATTTCCTGCTCACAGTAATTTTCCCTCCCCCAGATCCTATAAATGAGGTTGACCTACAACTGTTTAAAAATAAGAATTTCAAATTTTAATAAAATAAACTACACAGAGTATGTTCTGTAAAAGGATAAAAGGGTTGGATATTCAGCACTATAATTTACAACTATATTCCAGCAGACCACCTAGCCAAGAATAATAAGTACATAAAAGCTAACATATATTGTTCTCACATTTCAAGGATGTTTCTAATAGCCAGCAGACAGCAAACAATTCTCCACCTGTTTTGACTTGCAATAGACTGCTGTTTGAATGTCAATAACAATGTGCCCTTACCAAGCATCACCGAAGTCTTAGATGACAAAGCTAATACAAATTTAATAGGATGGGAAAGGGTAGGGCCAAAGAGTTCCTCTTAGTGTCCTGTTCTTCAGAACTCTTTTCCATCAGAACCTCCCTCCTCCCCCAACAAGTCCCACTCATCTTTATTTAATAAATATTCTGAAATGCTATTATTCATTAACCCACCCTATCACTTAACGTAAAACTCTTTTTAGAGAAGCTCTTCTATTTAGTTAAATAACACTACATAGAAAGTTTACGAACTTAATGGAATATAACACCCCTGAAGTAACTATAAGCAAAGTGGGGGGGAGGGAGGCTGAGGTGGCGGGAGGGATATGCAAGGAAATAAAATGCTCAAAAGATAGAAATTACTGAAGTGCTTTAATGACTTCATTTTCTCCTCCAAATCCCTCCCTATCTCCACAGTATTTTTTGTGTTTTTACGGTGATGCTAACGAGCCATCCAGTCTGCTGTAAAAGCCTCTGGTTAGAACAGATTTCAAGGCTGCTGTGTCTTGTGAGGAACCAATCAGATTTCTTTGTTTCATCTGCAACATTCCATCAGGGTTATATAACATTTTAGATACATGAAACATTCTAATAATATAGTATATTTCAATCTGTAGTTAGCTATTTATTGTCACTAAATTTGGCATATAAAAATCCTGTATTATTCTTCTGTGTTATTCAATAAAATCAAAGGAATAATAGTACAGACGAGAGGGTTATTTTTCTTTTTGAGAAGATGATAGAGTGAATTTGCTTTGTCTAAAAGAAAGAGTTTGTGAAAATACAGAATGTGGGCACTCTGCAGACTACTAAAATGAATGCTGATCCTTATTATTTCTGTTTATAGTAAAGTGGGTGAGGTAATCCAACACAGTGGCAAGCAGCCATACAGTTGTTAATTCTTATCACATACAGCATGTCATTAGTATAGAATAAAATATTATAAATATTTTTCAAGCTCAGGCTTAATCTTTTCCAATTTTTCAAAGCACAGAAAAATTAAGTTAAATATTTAAAACACTTGGACAAATATTTGCTCCAAGAAAATCTGCACTCTAAATGTCAAACCCCGATTTAACACCTACAATACAATACTAACCAAAAAAAAGTATATATACCGGCAGCCCTGTTACCTCTATGACCAGAATACTTGCCATACACTTGTACTGGCACCATACAAATATTTCCTCTCTCAATCTCTCTCTCTGCTAGAGATAACTGCATAACTTCAACACTGCTCTTCTGTGCTATTAATATAACAGCTCAGATATTTAAGAACACATTAAGCTGGAACCTGTGAATCTAGTATTTTCTTTCTTTTCTTTTTTTCTTTCTCCTTTTTTTTTTTTTTACAACTCAAAGGCATCCCACATATGATGTTACGAATCAGCACGGGATTAAAATAGTGCCTGAATGCATAAAAAGCTCAATCTGTTGGGTGTGGCTTAAGTAAATATATCTTGTCTCAACTGGACAGCTCCCCAGTAACATGCAGCCACTGAAACCCAAAATATATGAGTACATAAGTAAAGTGCTTCCGGGAGGGGGTGGGAAACTAAACCTCCATTTTTTTTTATGTCTGATGTTCAGTTGTTTCTGTACTGTACTTCTAAAATGACAGTGCCTGAGTCAATGCTGAACATTGCTCAAGAAACCAAATACAGAGAAATTTTACTTGTCCTACTTCCTCTCCTTATTTTATACTCACTGTCTACAACATGGCCGTTCTTACAAACATTTTGCTTTCATAAAAGAGGTAATCATTTAAATGATGACTATGTGCAATGCGAACTCACACTGCATTACAGTCATCAATAAAATATGAAGTGCCAACTCCAGTGTTCATTCTACTTATTTTCCATCTCACCAGAGAATGCTCTACATGCTCTCTACTATTATAAAATGAACAATATAAGGAAAAAGGCATTGGTAGGAGCTGCGACAAATAAGCAACAGAGAAAATATAAAACCTGTAAGTGCTTACTTTTTTAACAATCCAGCATTAATAGTAAAAAACCCTTCATGCATATGTGTATGTATATATACACACACACATGTTTAGTACAAATATAAATCTGTTTATAATCTTCCATGCATTTATTAATGTCACACATGCAATATACCTGAAATCTCCCTATATAAGGGGCATGCAGATTTCAAAACTATACATTTTCATTCTTAAATGGCCTCAATCAAACATTAAAACAGCTAAGGATTTCTGACATACTGAACTATATTCAAGCTTTTAATCTTGTTAAACAATTTTCTCTGCTATTCAATGCAGCAAACCCACCTTTGAATCATAGTGACGGTTATTTTTTTCCCATGCCCTCTACGTGCTGCACCATTTTGTTTGTCTTCTGGACAGTGGAGAAATCGGCAGACAGCAGTGAAGGAGTGTACTGGAGTCAGCAGAGGCAGTGCCAGCCTCCTACTGCAGTCTGTATATTGAACGCACTCAAACCCACAGGTGCCTACGTAAAATCCTCCAGCTGCAGCCTGCAACTTAATGTTTCCTTCGGAAGCAGATCTGTATGCATTTTCACTTTGTTTTAACCCAATAAATGGACAGGATACACAACAGTGTGCACCTTTTAAAAATAAATTTTACATAAAATACTTAAACACACACTGTCTCCACTAAGTATCTAAAAAATGAGTGACTTTTCAAATCAGAAGGATAATCACCAAATTATGAACATTCAGAAGGATAATCACCAAAAAAGAAATGCATTTCTAACACTCTATAAATTCCAAACTGGTAATTTAATTACTCAAAAAATATAACATTAAAAACTAGCATATGATGTACCTTATATCTTCCTACATAATTAGCTTATGAAAGTAATTTTTCATATTCCATAATATCATGTATAAATGCATAAAAAGCTCTGCCTCTAACCATACCTTTTCATCACCAAATAATCCACTGATAAGAAGAAAATACAGAACTTATCTATTTAAAGGCTAAGTGAATCAAGGTAAACCAACGTTCAAACACTAACAGATTAAACAAGAAACAGAGGCTCACAATCCTTTCACATAAACTTCAAACACATACACTCTTATCTTACCCAAATTACAGAATTGTTTTTAAAGATTTTATTTATTTATGATAGAGAGAGAAAGTGAGAAGGGAACACAAGCATGAGGGAGGTAGAGAGGGAAAAGCAGGCTCCCCACTGAGCAGGGAGCCCAATATGGCGCAGGATCCCAGGACGTCAGGATCAAGACCAGATCCCAAGCCGAAGGCAGATGCTTAACAACTGAGCCACCCAGGCACCTCCAAATTATATAATTTAAAAACTGGGTAAAACCTTAAAGAAATCAAATAAATTTTTTTAATTTTTCAGATGAACAGATTAAGGACTAGAGAGGTTAACACTAAGGTACCTCTCCCAAGGTCACATAGCCAGTCAGCAGCAAATCTTGGTCTTCAAAAGCATCTTATAATAAGTAATTAACTCCTGAAACTCACCCAAGATTGAATAGTAACCTGAATATTCCTGTAACTATTAAATAAATTTTGTAATTAAAAAACAAACAAAAAAATAAAACAGGGACATCTGGGTGGCTCAGTCAGTTAAGTGCCTGCTTTTGGCTCAGGTTATGATCCCAAGGTCCTGTGATGGAGTCCCGCAACAGGCTCCTCGCTCAGAACGGACCTGCTTCTCCCTCTGCCTGCTGCTCCCCCTGCTTGTACTCTCTCTCTCTCTAACAAATAAATAAGTAAAAATCTTACAAAAAGAAAAAAATTCTACAAAAAAGAAATCTCCAGGCCCAGATGGTTTCACAGGTGAATGCTACCAAACATTTAAATAAAGAACACTAGAGTTCTACATTATCTCTTCCGGAAAACAGAAGATAGGGAAACACTCCAAACTCATTTGTTTTTAAGACAAAGTTAATCTGATATAAAAGCAGACAAAAATATTACAATATAAGGAAACTACTACTCTGGTATCCCTCTTAAACAAAAAAACAAAAATCCTCAACAAATATTAGCAAATCAAATCCAGTAGTGTATAAACACACACACACAATGACAAAGAGAGGCTGATACTGGCATGCTCAGCTTGTTTAATATTTGGAAATCATTCAATGTAATCCATTACATTAATGATTTAAAGAAAAACCATATGATCATATCACTCGATGTGGAAAACTAATTAACAAAATCCAACATCCATTCATGAAAAAATTAGAAAATTAGGAATAGAGGGGAATTTCCTCAACTTAATAAAGAACATCTACAAAAAACCAACAGCCAACATCATACTTAGTGGCAAAGACTAAATGCTTCCCACTTAAGATCAGGAACAAGGCAAGAGCACACATTCTCACCACTCTTGGCTACCATCATACTAGAAGTACTAGTCATTGCATACAGACTGGAAAGGAAGAAATAAAACTACCGTTATTCTCAGAAGGCATTACTGCCCACTTAGAAATTCAAAGTAGTCTATCAAAAACAAACAAACAAAAATCCCCCCAAACACCTCTTAGAACTAAGAGCTGAGTTTAGCAAGGTCACAGTACAATCTCAAAAAACAAAAATCAATCAGTATTATATATAATCTCAAGATCTTAAAGGAATACCATTAACAATGGCTAAAAAAAAAGAAAAGAAAACACTTAGGCATAAATCTGACAAAATAAATATAGGATCTGTATGTTAGAGACTACAAAATGCTAATGAAAGACATCAGGTAAGACCCAAATAAATGGAAAAAACATCAAGTTCAAGACTCCACATGGTAAAGATTTCAATTCTACTCCAAATGATCTATAGATGTAATGAAATTCCAACTAATATCCCAGAAGTATTTTTTTTATACATAGAGATTCTAAAATGTATATGGAAAGGCAAAGGATTTAACCTATCTAAAACAAGTTTGCAAAAGAAAAACAAAGTTACAGGAACCATACTACCCTGTTTTAAGACCTCCTATAAAGCTACAGTAATCAAGATAGTATTATATATAAACAGACCATGGAAAATAATAGATGGTGCAGAAATAGACCCAAACAGGGGCAACTGAGTGGCTCAGTCAGTTAACTTTCTGCCTTCAGCTCAGGTCATGATCTAGCATCTTGGGATTGAGCCCTGCATTGGGCTCTCTGCTCAGCAGGGAGCCTTCTTGTCCTTCTCCCTCAGGCCCTCAGCCCTGCTTGCGCGCGCTCTCTCTCTCTCTCTCTCTCTCTCTCTCTCTAAAAAAAAAGAATAAGGAAAGAGAAAGAAATAGACCAAAACAAATATGGCCACTGATTTTTGGCAATGATGCAAAAGCAATTCAAAGGAGAAAGGACAGTCTTTTCAACACTAGTGTTGGAACAACTGTATATCCATATGCAAAAAACACACACATCAACCTTAACCTCATTTATTATATGAAAAATAGCTCAAAGCAGCTCACAGATTTAAATATAAACTGTAGGGACGCCTGGGTGGCTCAGTTGGTTAAGCGGCTGCCTTCGATTCAGGTCTGATCCCAGCATCCTGGGATCAAGTCCCACATCGGGCTCCTTGCTTGGCAGGGAGCCTGCTTCTCCTCTGCCTCTGCCTGCCACTCTGCCTGTGCTCGCTCCTGCTCTCTCTCTGACAAATAAATAAATAAAATCTTTAAAATATATATATATATATAAACTGTAGAATTTTAAGGAAAAAAATAGCAGAAATCTGTATGACCTGGGTTAAGACACAGATTTAAGATATGATACCAAGAGCATGCCCCTTTTTTTAAAAAAAGATTTTATTTATTTATTTGACAGAGATCACAAGTAGGCAGAAAGGCGGGGTTGGGGGTGGGGAGCAGGCCCCCTGCTGAGCAGAGAGCCCCATGTGGGACTCGATCCCAGGACTCTGAGATCATGACCTGAACTGAAGGCAGCATCTTAACCCAATGAGCCACCCCATAACCCATTAAAAAAAGGTAACTGGACTTCATCATCAAAATTTAAAACTTTTGCTCTGAAAAAAATCACTATTAGGAGAACAAAAAAGCAACCAACAAAGGGCTTGTATCTATAATATATAATGAACCCTCAAAAGTCAACAACAAGAAAACAAACAACCAAATTAAAAAATGGGCAAAAAATCTAGAGAGACACTTGACCATACAGGATATACGAAGGGCAAACAAGCACATGAATATATGTTCAGCATCATTAGCCATTAGAGAAATGCAAATTAAAAACACAGTGAGATACCACTACTCATTTAACAGGATGACTAAAATTAAAAGATATAGTATCTTGACAATATCAAGTGCCAGCAAGGATGTGGAACAATTGGAAGTCTCATACTTTGCTGGTGGGAATGAAATTTGCTCTGGAAAGTAGTTTGGCAGTTTCTTATAGTTAAACATACACTTCCCATATAATTCATAAATCTCTCTCCCAGGCACTGACCCTGGAGAAATGAAAGCTCACAATCACACTAAAACCTGTATATGAATGTTTACAAGTGGCTTTATTCATAACTGCCCCAAACTGGAAACAACTCCAATGTTCTTCAGTAGGTGAATGAATAAAGAAACTATGGTACATCCATACAACAGCATACCACTGAGCAATAAAAAACAACTACAGCTGGACACAACTTGAATGAACCTCAAAGGCATTATGCTGAATTAAAGAAGCCAGTATTAAAAGCTGTATTATTTCATCTTCCATTTATAACACATTCTTAAAACAAGCAAAAACTATGGAGAATAACAAAAATAGTTCACTGCTTTTCAGGATGAGGGGTAGGGTAAGGGTGTAACTAGAAAAGGGTATCATAATGTAACTGGTACCATGATGTATACTAACTGTGGTGGCAGCTACATACATTCACATGCATGTTAAAATTCACTGAACTGTACAGGGACACCTGGGTGGCTCAGTCAGTTGGGTGTCTGACTCTTGGTTTCAGCTCATGGTCTCAGGTCTTGAGATCGAGTCTGTGTTAGGCGTACACTCAGTGCAGTCTACTTGAGATTTTCTCTCTCTTTCTCCCTCTTCCTCGGCCCCTCTCCCTGTTGTGCTCACTCTCTCTCAAATAAATTTTTTTAAAAATTCACAGAAGTATAGATACACACTAAGTAAATATTACCTTTTGGTTAGTTTTTAGAACTTCAGCCACTACCATGTGATTGTGACTTCCAACTCTAGACCTCTTACTCTGCCCTAACCTAAATCCCTAACCCATATATCTAACTTCTCTTAAATATACCATTATCGGTCCAAATTTAATATCTCCAAAATGAATTCATTACATTCCCCCTCAAACTTCAAGTGAACGAAACCCACCATTCACCCAATCATCTAAGCCAGAAACATGAGTATGATCCTTGAATAAGCATTTTTACTTAAATTCAATTAGCCAACATATAGTCCATCATTAGCTTTTGATATAGTGTTCAAGGATTCATTAGTTACATATAACACCTAGTGCTCCTTACATCATGTGCCCTCCTTAATGCCCATAAGTTTTGTAGTTACTAAATAACTAGGACCATAACTTGATCTATAGCACTGCTGTATCTCTAGTACCTCTAACTGTATCTAGCATAAAGCAAGCACTCATCAAATATTTTTGTTGAGCAAATAATTAAAACTATGGCACCTCCTTCATTTAAGCCAAGACTCAGTCAAGTCCAGTTGACTCTTCCATTGTATCTACTCATCTCCACTGCCACCCTCTTATTTCAGGCCCTCACAATCTCTCACCTGGACAATGCTGCCTCTGCTTCTAAAAATGGCATGTGTTCTGCCCTACCTCTTTATGGGAACTGCCCTTTACTAACCTTCATTTCATCTACTACTTTACTCCCTCTCTCTGCTGTAGTTGATTTCCACTAGGGTAAGTTACCTAACCCAAGCTAACATGATGACAAACCTTACCCAAACCCTACTCCAGAGTAAAACTGATTTGTCCAGGGGTGGATACCAGAACTAAATTAGGCCAGAGTTTACCTACCCATGGGCATACAGATTTGAAAACAAAACAATTGAATTGGTATCTGCTTCTGGGCACCTGAACTATAAGATGTATAACTCAAATGTTGTTAGTAGCTGTGTTCTACTATTTGAACTGAATAGTAGAGGAAACTAATGTTTTAGATCAGAAAAAAATGAAATAGACCTGGAGAAAGCAGCAGATATAAGAAATGAAAGCCAACCAAAGTACCAAACTACCTGTATGTAATTTTCTAAATTTATCAAGCTCCCTCATAACTTCATAACTTTATAATTTTTGTATCCTCTGCCTGCAATGATGATCGTCACTACCTCCTCCAAGAATTGTTCCATCCTCCTCAAGTCTGAGATGGAGTTCTTCCTCTGTACTCCAATAGTATCCTGGCAGAACTTTATCATAATACTGCTCACACTATATTTTAATACTAATGGTTTGGGTATACCATAGAGTATAATCTGGTAGAGACTATGTCTTATATCCCTAAGTAAACTATATCCCTCAGTATTTCACCTAACCCATAGGAGGTGCTCACAACATAATCAGGGATGAAAAGACAGAACACAGAGAGGAGGTGAAGAAAGAAGTATCTAAAGAGTATCCAACAGTACTTCAGCCTCAGAATATAAAGTAATTGGAAGGTTAACAGAAAAGAGATTTATTACTAGTCTGACCATCATTCTTTAAGATGGGAACAAAGAACAGCCACAAGGTAACATGATATTCTGAGTAAAGAAATGACTGCACTAACTAGTGCATGAATAATATCAGAGGTAACAGAACGAGGCATGAAGTAAAATTTTAGGGCAAAAAAGTACAGCTAGGCATTATTTTGAAAAAATTAATTTTTCTGCAATATTGTTTTTCTCCCACCAAACATTCAAAAGCAGCCAAGTCTTTTGTGGTTAGGATGGGAAGTGATGGCAAAAAAGCAGACAAATCTGTTCCAAATATTTGAGTTGAAAAATCTGGCCCCTTAACAAAAAACATAGAAAGGATTCATATCATTAAAATATATATATCCAGGAGAAAAGAATTAGTAAGAGCTAATCTCCCATGTACTCATACTCTTAGACTAGAAAAGAATTACACTGATCAGAACAATATAGAAATCTATCTTCTAGGATGATCATCTGGTTTGTTTCCCAGGCAAGGCCTCTCATACAGAAAAATCCTATGGTTCAGAGCCCAGTCTTCAGCTTTGCAGGTCAGAAACCAAGTCTTTAAAGAAGATAGGTCTTCAAAGTAGGTAAGACTCAAAGAGACTGTATGCCACTATACCTACTATTTCACCTGCAAACTTCACAGCAAAGTATACACATTATTGACAAACATAAGGAGGTCCTGTCTTTCCTATTTAGGGGCAAACACAGGCTGTTGTAATTCTTGGTAAGGAAAAAACTGCTAATTTTAAAAATAAACAAAAAAACCCCATAGTTAGATTAGTAAACCAAAGTGGCAGATTCCACTGGTTGCCCATCCAATCCCTTCTTTCATACTAACAGAACCCTGATTTTATTTTAGGTTTTTTAGGTTGGTTCTCTTCCCTAGCCTTCAGGGCTGAACATTAATTAGTAAATGAACCTTAGTAACAACAACTGCAATTTCATTAATTGGTTTAAGAAAGTTGCATGCTTTTCTTTGGTCAACAGGATGTGAAGCAAATGGGGGTAGGAGAGAGATGGATTTCAAAAAACTTTTCCTCAATCTTAAAAATGGACCCAAAAAGGCCAGTTGTTCTACCAGTCTTTGAACAATGATGTGTGCAAATATACATGTTGAAGGTGTGGTAGTTCTCTTGCAGCTATGTATGGACAAGTTGGAAAACAATGACCAATACGCTGAAAATGGCAGAGCAGAAGATGGAAAGAAACTGAGTCCTTGGTGATGCTGTTGAGCCTCAGAATTAACTTCTCTATAATCACCACACCTCCAGAATTCTCTATTATATGAACTTATAAATTCCCTTCATATCTCAGTTATTCTAAATTGGATCTTTGGTAATTCTAACTATTCTAACTGCTACAACGGCAAATAAAACTGACTAGGGAAAAGATTATACAGGACCTAATCAAAGGTAAATTTTAACAAAAAATTCTCATTTCCTCTAGAAATTTCAAACAAAAAATCTGAGGCACAGGTACTGAGTTTAGATGCTAAAATCTTTTTTTACTCATCAGTTACTTAAAACCTTGCAATGGCTCCCTTGTGGCTTTAAAGCTGTAAGCCAAACTTCAGCATGGCACACAAGACACTTCATTGACTGATGAGTGATTTACTGTCCATTCTTTTTAGCAACTTTCTAACTCACCCTAGGTTCCAGGATTAGAGAATTCTTACACATGCTAGAATGCACCATATCATATGGTCCCCTATCTTCATCTACTGGCAAATGTTACCTTCCCAATGTGCCCTCACTCATACTTATCTTTCAGTATTCAACTTGTATTTTCCTCTCCTTCCTATCCCCCAACTGTATTATCACTGTTAGGCTAGGAGTCTGTCTCCTATATTAAACTTTAAGCTCTCAGAGATCAGGAACTATCCCCAGCATGTATCACAATGCTTGATACAGAATAAACACTAAAAAAAACCTTCGTGATTTAATTAACCATACTTGGGGGGCAGTCCTAAGTTCTTCCCATTACAATACTGGATACAGACTTATAAAAATATATCCATCATTGCAGAAAGTTCTACTGAATAACATTACTCTAAAGGGTCACTAAATTTCAAAATATAAGATGAAATAATATGGCTTTTTTTCAGAAAATTCATGCCACGTGACAAATGTTTTTAAGAAAACAGGACCAAGAACACAAAATGTCTAAGAGATAGCTCTGTTCCCAATAAGATTCTTGGTCTGAACACAGACGACTACCTAAATGCTTTACAATAACCATAAATTATATTTACACCAAGTTCTTTCCTAATCAAAATGGTAAGTTCCCTAAAATAAAATCTTTAGTGAGCAAATCATCCCACAATTTTCAAATTTTTACACATGTAATTCAAGTTAATGTAGACTAGCAATTGAGTATAATTTTGGTTAAAGTATTTAATATAGTGCACATAATAAATATTTAATAAATATAGGCTGAATCTGAGTCTATTGTAATGCAGATGAACAAAGTTTTTTCCCCAAGTTTTATATCTTTATATACTGTAACAGCCAAGGGCAGGCTGCCTCAAAATGGGCCACTTTAGCATAAAGACCATTTTGAGTTAAAAAGCAATCAAAACCCAGCAAATTCAGGAAAAGTGCTTTACCTCACCTCAATCGCCTAAAAAGAATTTAGAGAATCTACTATAGGAACAGAGTTATCCCCATAGATAACTACACTATTGTATAAACTAACTATGGTATACGGGGAGGAACCTAACAAGACCTGTTTGATCCAAGTCCTCCATGTCCCATTTTGTCTGAGTGGCCCAGCAAACATTTGTTTACTAAACATTTACTCTTTTTCATCTTCCTGTGAAGGGTATTCCTTCCCCTTGAAGCCTAGGACCCTTTCCCCTCCTCCTTAGTTCAGAAAGACATATATACCTTATGATGCCTCTCTTTGGAATTCCCATGTCTATATGGATTTTCAATACTTAGCTTACTAAATTTGATTTTCTCCTGTTTATCTGTCTCATGTCAATTTGATTCTTAGTCTAGAAGGATCTTGATGGAAAGAGGAATTTTTGTTCCCTGACAATACGTACAGAAAGGACATTTCAATACCATAGACATAGGTTTACTATCTGAGGATAGTAAAACTCTTTTGTTATAGAAACAGAATTAGTGTTATAGCAATATCTTTATCATATCTGCCATATCCTATTAATTACTGATACATCCTATTAATTATAAGAAATAATTTTACAGAAGACATTTCATCTGAAAATTGCTAAACCATGGAGCTACCATGCAAGAATTTCAATCATTCTAATAGTAAAGATAACATTTTCAATGATACTTATTCCTTCAACTTATTAAAAGATTAAGGGTGGTTTAGGAAGAAACAAAACAAAATCAAACTCAGCTTGTTAATCTTTAGTTTAAAAACATGACCAGCTTACTTTTTACCTTGGTAAGACATAAGAGATCCTTATGAAACTTTTTCAAAGAACCAGTTCTTTTGATGGAAGATACTTAGGGATGAATGAAAGAAAATCATGGCTCTTGGGGTTGGGGGGAGGCTCAGTCAGTTAAGCACATCTGCCTTAGGCTCAGGTAGTGATCTCGGGGTCCTGGGATGAAGCTCTGTGATGGGCCCCCTGCTCAGTGGGGAGTCGGGTTCTCCTTCTCCCTCTGCTCCTGCCCCCCCCCATGCTATCTCTCTCTCTCTCATAAATAAATAAACTCTTAAAAAAAAGAAAAGAAAGAAAATCATGATTCTTGGAACACTCTGAATCTGGAAAAAATTAAGTTAACCTATTTCTCCAGGAAGTCAAATAAAATCTGTATATAAGAAATCTATGAAAATGGGAAGGGGAGGTTGCAGAACACATTTATAGTGTTAAATTTTTGGTTACTGAGTTTAATTATTCGCTTATTTATTTAAGAGAGAAAGAGACACATGCACGTGCACCCACACACAAGTGGGAGGAGGGGCTGAGGGAGAGAGAAAGAAGGAAGAATCTCAAGCAGACTCTGCACTGTATGTGGAGCCCAACACTGAGCTCAATGCGATGACCCCCAGATCATGACCTGAGCCAAAACCAAGAGTTGGACACTTAACTGACTGAGCGACCCAGGCACTGCAACTATTGAGTTTCTTTAAAGATATACAACTTGTAGTAAAGATGTTCCCCATTCACAGAACTGTACTCCAAAGATCCTTGAGGACAAGAGTTTATGAAAGCCACCCCACAGCAACTTTTAAAAGATAGTTTCTCCTTTTAGCATCTCACTCATTTCATGGATCTATCATTAACGTTTTACTATCATGAGTACATGTATATATTTTTATTAAAACTGCCACATAGGGGTACCTGGGTGGCTCAGTCAGTTAAGCGTTAGAATCTTGGTTTTGGCTCAGGTCATGATAGTGGGGATCGTGGGATTGAGCCATTCAGCTGGCTCTGTGCTGGGTGTGGAGCCTGCTTAACAGGCCCTCACCCTCTCCGTCTGCCCCTCCACTGCCCCCCCCAAAATCTGCCACATATCACAAATAAGCATGATTATATTATAAGGAAACCATGAGGTAGTACTGAACATCACAAACTTGCAAAAGCACAAATCTATAATCTAGAGCATTTTATATAAAATATTTAAAGTTTTCTAAGAAAACAAAAAACTAGATCTATTTAGATGAAAAATATGACATTGTTAAAATAATTTACCATTTTAACTTGATGAAAGCATTACCAAATATCAAAGTATGCTATATGAAAAAAAGCATTAAAAAGAAAATTTTATGTTTTAACACTATTTAAATATCTTTTTAAATCAAAAATTAGAATCTATTTCCTAAATATTTATTTTTCTTCATTGCACATTCTGATTTGTGAATGTAGGATTGTAAGTGGCATATCTGAAATATACTTGGCTTTTTAAGGTAACTGATATGCAGGAAGAGTGTCCAAATTAAACCAGTTTAAATGATTTAATCTTTTAAAAAGTTGTTGTTTAAAATATATGATTGGATTAATAACTGAAGACAGCTTTCAGAGGAACTTCAATCAGTATTTTAAATTTCAAGTACCTTGTGCAATAGGCAAAGAATGGGCACCTGGAGGATAGGCACAAACTAATTACAAGAATGAAAACAACATCCCTTAAATAGTAAAGAATGAGTCACAAAAGGACTTCTGCTGATAGCAAAAACCCTACATAGCTTTCTCTGGCTTCCTCCTTCAGCAACAAGAATGGAAACAGAAAACTGTGAAAATAGACAACCTTGGAAATGAATTTTTGGCCTATGTATTGTAGTGCAGGGCTAAAAGGGCTTGTAACATTAAAATTTATCCTAAAGCCCAGGGGGAGCATAATTCCAAAGCTCAAATAAGGATAGACTACAAAGGAACCCAGAAGAATGAAAATAAACCATAGAGTTAAATAAACTATATTTAAAAGCAAATTCTATGCAAAGGTAAAAGCTTCTCTCTGGATAGTTATTCATATAATATATGACCACTGTACACATAATATGGGCCCAAAATCATGCAATGTCACTAGTGAGCTAGTCTCTCTAGCCAGAAATTTCAGAACAAATTATTTCTGCTCATTCTTTTCCTTTCCCAGATATTCTAGTAACCAAGTCCTTTCTATTTTACCTCAAAAATGTCTGCCTTATATAATCTCATTGGTCCTACTGTCACTTTTTTACTCTTTTCATCATCTCTTAACTAGGATCTCCTCACTGCAGTCCATTTTATGCACTGACCCCAGAGTTATTTTCCTACAAATGTAATTCATGCATAAAACAAGTACCACTGAGTGCTTACTAGGTGCCAGGGCTCTGCTAAGGATACAGCAGTGGAAAAGAGAATGAACTTGTCATGAAACTTGCTTTCCAGTAGGAAAGACAGATTATAAAGCAGAGTAACAAGATATACAATAAGATAAATAGTGATAATTACAATAGAGACAGAATATAAAAGGGCTATACATGCAAAATAAGAAGAGGGACATAAAGAAAGGGTAGGGGGCATCTCCTTGCTATAATTTCTCACTATGGCCTTCACTATTTGTCATTCCATTCTATCAATTATCTCTCCCCACTTGACTATACCCAAATACTCTACCTTAAGCCAGTAAGAACAGAGGAGAAAATATCCACAACTGGAAGGGAAGCATTATCTAACTTAACTTGCCCAATTCTCATCTTTATATTTGCCATTATAGTTGAGAATCCCTAATACTTTCAGTAAATATTGCAGGAGTCTATGGGCAGAAAGATTATTGAGATCAATATTCTGCTGCATGAAAAAAATTGTTTTTAATTAACCTCAACTGTATTACTGTACATTTAATAATCAGGAAAGGCAGGGGTACGAGGGTGGCTCAATTGCTTAAGCATCTGACAACTGATTTCAGCTCAGGTCATGATGTCAGGGTTGTGACATGCTGAGCATGGAACTGGCTCAAGATTCTCTCTCCCTCTTCCTTTGCCCCTCCACCCCCTACTCATGCTCACTCTCTCTCTCTCTCTCTAAAAATAATAATAATAAAGTAATCAGGAAAGCCACGGAGAGATGTTAATATTAGTTTACATTTAAGGCAATTTTTCAAATAATAAACATATAAGAAAGGGACAAGTCAACTCACAGCAAATAACTGGTACCCATTTTTAACATTGCCATGAAAAATAAGGGGAAAAAATCAAAGAGCAAAAATGCACACAACTTAAAAAAAAAAAAAGCTCTCTCAACTACCACAAGAAGCCACTAAACTCTGGCCTACTTGTTGCTGTGACATAATCCTTAGCAATTTAAGATCTCTTAACATCCAACCTGCTACTTCAAAGAAAAGATACAGTTTTCAGATCTCAGTTTAGACTTAATTCCATTACTAACTGTCTCATTTACTCAGTAACAGCAATATATGAAGAGTGAAAATTCATGTTTCTACTACGGCCCTCTACTAGCTCTAGACACTTGAGAAAGTCTTTTTATCTTGAGCAAGTCTTTTTTTCTCTCATCTGTAAAATGACATGGTATTTGCTATACAGATTAAATGAGGTAATATATGTTAAAGTCATCTGTCTTTGTGAAACAGAACATAAGCAAATGTAAGGTAAGAGTTAGTCAATACATGCTTCATCAAAAGCAGTAACTTTTCTTGTTCTCTTATATTCACTTTCAATGAAATATGGATACATAAATGTAAATACAGTGACAGTCTGAACTGATGGGAAGACAGAAAAAAGTGTACATCCCTTACCCATAAGATAGTTAACCTATCTATATTAGGAAAATATTTCTATAAAGTTCATAAACAACAGAAGTTGCCTGTAGGAATACAGGCAATAAGCACTATAGCACATGAGGCAAAAGGCTGATAATTGTGAACCAAAATGAGATATAAGCTGGACTTTAATGACTGATTAGATAGGATTAAAGAGGTAACTTGAAAGTAAGTGGCAAGTTTATTCCAGATAGAGTGGATGTCATGATCAAATGGGTAAAACATTAATAATATAAAGGATTAAGAAGTCTGATTTAGATAAAGTAGAAAGTTTCTTAATAAGAATTACAGAGAATAAGGCTTGAGAAGTTAGGTGAGGGCAGGTACGGCCAAGCTAATAATTTTTTAGCTAAGAAAATTAACATGGCAGTAGGATGAGAGTGAGGGCAGATGATGGTGAATCACAGAAAACAGTATATTTGTTCATTCATTCAACAAATATTTATAGATCTACTAATTTCTAGGCATATTCTAGATGCTGGAAATCAGTCAGTCAGTAAACTTGAAGGGCTTACACTTACCAAGAAAGACTGACAACAGGGACGCCTGAGTGGCTTAGCTGGTTGAGCAACTGCCTTTGGCTCAGGTCATGATCCCGGCATCCTGGGATCGAGTCCCACATCGGGCTCCTTGCTCAGCGGGGAGCCTGCTTCTCCCTCTGCCTGCCACTCTGCCTGAGCTTGTACGCTCTCTCTCTCTCTCTCTCT
>ML105481.1:29502-43997 GCA_003697995.1 Taxidea taxus jeffersonii | reverse complement strand
CTGGGATCGAGTCCCACATCGGGCTCCTTGCTCAGCGGGGAGCCTGCTTCTCCCTCTGCCTCTGCCTGCCTCTCTGTCTGCCTGTGCTCACTCTCTCTGACAAATACATAAATTAAAAAAAAAAATCTAAAAAAAAAAATGATATCTATTCTCAAGACAGAAATGATAATTGGATGGAGTCTGAACATGGCAGGGAAGACCACTGGGGAGACTGAGAGGAAAGGCAAGTGAGTACTATGTGCATATGTGGTGGCAGAGGTATGTGGGAAATCTCTCTATTTTCCCTTCATTTTGCCTTGAACCTAAAAGTGACCTAAAAAATAAAGTTTGTTTTATTTTTTTAAAGATTTGTTTATTTATTTTAGAGAAAGAGAGAGAGCATGAGCAGGAGGGGCCATATGGAAAGAGAAGATCAAGCAGACACTGCACCAAGAATGGCACCTGATGCAGGGCTCAATCTCATAACCCTGAGATCACTACCTGAGCTGAAATTAAGAGCTGGACACTTAACCAACTGCATCTCCCAAGTACCCCTAAAGTCTATTTTTTTAAGATTTTATGTATGCATTCATTTAGAGAGAGAGCACACATGCATGAGCAGGGGGAGGGGTTGAGGGTGAGGGAGAAAGAGAATCCCAAGCAGGCTCCATGCTGCCCTGAGCAAGGAACCCCACACAGGGCTCAATCTCACAGCCCTCAGTTCATGATCTAAGCCAAAATCAAGAGTCGGATGCCCAGCTGACTGTTAATAAATAAATGAGATGTTTATTACTGGTGCACCCCAATATTAAACATTTTATTTATTTATTTGTTTATTGTAAAGATTTTATTTATTTATTTATTTGACAGAGAGAGAGAGAGAGAGAGGGAGGGAACACAAGCAGGGGGAGTGGGAGAGGGAGAAGCAGGCTTCCTACAGAGCAGGGACCCCGACGTGGGGCTCAATCCCAGGACCCTGGGATCATGACCTGGGCCAAAGGCAGACACTTAACAACTGAGCCACCCAGATACCCCCCAATATTAAACATATTAGGCGCTGTTATAACTACAGAATTCTGTTCTTGTAACATAAAAGCAGAAAAAGACAAAACATAAACAAGTGAGTATGGCTATGTTCCAATAAAATTTTATTTACAAAAACAGGTGGCAGGCCAGACTTAGCCTATAGGCCACAATTCACCAGCTCCTAATATAGAAGATGGAGGGATCCTATATTCAAAGCTAGGTCTCCATGCTCACTGATTCTCCACACAGGATTTCTACTAAGTTCATCATGGCAACAATATGGAGGACTAGAAGCCTGACAATAAAGTTGATGACAATCTCATGATCAGATGGAATTAGCCAGAGTTCTGCTAAAGGGTGAGGATTGACATAGACACAGAGATCTCACTCTAGAAATCTGGAATACATGTGAATTGAAACGTACTGAATTATAACCTAGCTATTATCCACTTCAACAGTCCATGAAATCCAAAAGGTCAGACTCTCATCACAGATGCCTTACATAAGCAAAGGCTTTCCCTCTCTCAAGAAAATTATTTACTCCAGACACTATAGTTCTTGTAAACACAATGTCTGATAAACAAAAGAAAAATGCTGAGATGTATGAAGAAGCGGGAAAATATGATCCATAATCAACTGGCAAAATAATTAATAGAAGCTGATGCATATATGACCTACATGTCTTAGCAAAGATGTCAGCTATTAAGCTATTATTTTTAGCTATTATGTATGCCAAGAAAAAAGAGGTTAAAAATAAAAACAAAAAAAATGGGTTGAAAATTTCAATAGGGAAATGTAATTATCTTTAAAAGAACCATACGGGGGCCCCTGGGTGGCTCAGTCAGTTAGATGTCTGACTTCAGCTCAGGTCATGCTCCCGGGGTCCAGGATCAAGCCCCACATCAGGCTCCCAGCTTGGCAGAGTCTGCTTCTCCCTCTCACTCTGCTTGTGCTCTCTTTCCTTATCATATAAATAAATAAAATATTTTTAAAATAAAAATAAATAAAAATTAAAAAATAAAAGAACCATATGAACATTCTATAACTGAAAAATGCTAAGTTAGAATTAACTAACTGGGCTTAATGGCTGACTGGACAGAGCAGAAGAAAGTATCAGTAAACATGAAGACAAGAGAACATAAATTAACCAAGAAAAAAAGTCCAAAAAACAAAAAGAACACAGTTCCATATATAGAAGGGATAATATCAAAGAATCTAACATATATAAACTAAAGTTCCAAAGCACAGATGAAAAAAAAAGAAGAAGAAATACTTTAAGAAATAATGGCTAAGGTTTTCCACAGTTGATGAGACATCAACACATAAACTAAAGCTCTCCAAAACCTAAAAAACTGAATGAAAGCCATATGCCTAGGCAATATCATATCCCAGTGATAAAAGCCAAATGAAGAAAAAAAAAATTTAAAGCAAACAGACCAAATTAGGTCACATTACATGCCAATTTTGGGGAGGTGGGAGAGAGAAACAAGACAAATGATAGCTGACCTTCCATCAGAAACAATAAGAGTCAAAAGATAATAGAAAACATCTTAAAAGTGTTGAAAGAAAAAAATTACCAATTTAAAATTTCACACCTAAGGAAAATATCCTTCAAAAATGAAGGTAAAGTAAAAACATCACGGGAAAACAAGAACTGAGATAATTTGCTACTAGCAGACCTACACTTAAAGAAAAGCAAAGAAAATTCTTCAGGGTGAAGAAGAATCCCACATAGAACACCATTTTTCTTTTCTTAAGATTTTATTTATTTATCTGACAGAGAGAGAGAGCACAAGCAGGGGGAACAGCAGGCAGAGGGAGAGGAAGAAGCAGACTCCCCGTGGAGCACAGAGCCCCATGTGGGGCTTGATCCCAGAATCCTAGGATCATGACCTGAGCCAAAGGCAGACACTTAACTGAATGAGCCACCCAGGCACCCCTAAAATGTCATTTAGTAAGAAGGAAGGAAGTATACTAGAAGAGGTAAATATATGGGTAAATATAAAAGACATTTAAAACAAAATCTTGAAGATATTGACTGCTTAAAGCAACAGTAGTATAACATATTGTGAAATATATGCCACAGAAATAAAATATAAGGGGCGCCTGGGTGGCTCAGTCATTAAGCGTCTGCCTTCAGCTCAGGTCATGATTTCAGGGTCCTGGGATCGAGCTCCACATCGAGATCCCTGCTCAGCGGGGAGTCTGCTTCTCCCTCTCCCATTCCCCCTGCTTGTGTTCCTTGCTCTCGCTGTGTCTCTATCAAATAAATAAAAATCTTTAAAAAATAAAAAAAGAAGTAAGAAATAAGACAACAGAGTGGGATATAAGTAGAATTAAATATCATAAGGTCATTACAGTGCTAACAAGGTAGTAAAATAAAAATTCCAGTTATGCCATAAAAAGTTAAAAATGCAGGCTGTAATCCCTGTGTAATCTCTTTAACAAAATTCCAAGAAGGTATAGCTAAAAGGCTAATAAGAAAATTGATAGTATATAAAAAATTTTTTGATAAATTTTTAAAAGACAGGAAGCAGGGAAAAAAAGAACAAGGAACATATGGAATATAAAACAAAGATAAGAGACTTAAACCAAATCATGTCCAGTTATACAGTCAATATAAATGTACTAATTATACCATTTAGAAATAGAAAATCAAATTGGACTTAACAAGACAAAAATATATGACATTTACAAGAGATACACCTTAAATACAAAAATTCAGATAGATTTAAGGCAAAAAAGTACTGGACATTCGACTAGGCAAAAAAAAAGCGGGGGGAGAAAAAAATTAACATATATGAGTTATGAAATTAGTAGTTTAAAAATTAGCAGTTATAAAATTAGCTTACTTAATATAGATAAATATTTTATTTATTTATTTGAAAGAGAGAGAGCACGCACGAGTGGGAGTTGGGGAGCAGAGAGAGAGGGAAAAGCAGACTGCCTGCTAAGCAGGGAGCCCAATGAGGAACTCCATCCCAGGACCCAGAGATCATGACCTGAGCTGAAGGCAGACTCTAACCAACTGAGCTACCCGGGTACGCCTGGTGATTATTTGTATTTAACTATAAGCTTTACTCACTTACTTTGTCTTGCTTTTCTTTCTATACCTCCTGCCTTTTTTTTTTTTTTTTTTTACTTTGCTAGGAGACAGCCTCAAGTTTTTTTCTCCCAATAGCTTTGTTATACTTGGGATACTATACTTTCTGAGTCCTTGAATATCTGAAATTAGCAGTTATTTTTCCTGCTCATACTTGAATGATGGTTTACCATTACAGTGATACTAAGTAATAGCATTTACATAAATCAAAGAAGCATATTTTAACTTTTACTAATTACTTGAATGATTTTAAGTAATAAGGTTAAAATAAAGTTAAGATCTATATAAACATGTAACTTTTAAATAGCATAGAAACACATATATTTCCTTTATAACTCATAATTCAGGAGAGTCATACAATTGTTTTTTTCATAAAAACTTAGGAGCACCTAGTCCTATATGCATAAGAACAATTTTACATGGAAAATATGAATTAAGTTATAAAATGCAAAGCTGATATTCACATGTCCTCAGGGGGAAAACTCTGCCTGAGAAAATTCATGTTATTATATGACATAAAATCTATTTCTGTGAAATATTTATCTAGTGGCCTACACAAAAGTTCAGATCAACTATTTAAAAGACAAATTATGGGACACCTGGGTGGCTCAGTGGGTTAAGCTGCTGCCTTCAGCTTGGGTCATAATCCCAGCGTCCTGGGATCGAGTCCCATATCAGGCTCTCTGCTCGGCAGGGAGCCTGCTTCTCCCCTCCCCTCTCTGCCTGCCTCTCTGCCTACTTGTGTGATCTCTGTCTATCAAATAAATAAATAAAATCTTTAAAAAAAATTAAAAAATAAAAATAAAAATAAATAAAAGACAAATTATGGGGTGCCTGGGTGGCTCAGTCATTAAGCATCTGCCGTCAGCTCTGGTCATGATCATAGGGTTCTGAGATCAAGTCCCGCATCAGGCTCCCTGCTCAGCAGGGAGCGTGCTTCTACCTCTCCCACTCCACCTGCTTGTGTTCCCTCTTGCTATGTCTCTTTCTGTCAAATAAATAAAATCTTTAAAAAAATAAAATAAAAGACAAATTATAACAACTTCTTTTTATTACAAATTCTTTTTAAACTAATACTAAGTTGGTTTCCTAATAACCAAATAATTATGCCTATGAGAAATCTCACCTTATTACTCCTAAATATAAGCTATGAACAAAAGTTAATATAAAGATCAAAGTCCACCCAATTATTCATTAACAACTAAAGAAAAAAGTAATGATGAAAACACCAATGATGTCATTCCACAAGCATACTTTTTTTTTTAATTATAAAATTTATTCTTGCTCTAGAATTTCCTGCCTTGGAGTACATTTAAAGAAAAGTACTGCTTCTCTACAAAGGGTTCTTTTCATGCAGAATACAAAGCACTATTTTTATAACTACTCTAACTTATAACTACTCTAAATTATAAACATTTTACATGAAAAACCATGGAGAAGAATAAATACTAAAATAAGACCCCCAAAATCATTATTGACATAATTCAATACCGAGTAAATCAAAGGAATTAGCTTTAATAATACAGTACAAACTTGACATGTATGAATTTAACAATATCTCTACTAGAGCAGTACTACTCAGAAGCCTCACATATAATAATTTGTAATTTTGCTGAAGTGGAAATATGATGCCTACTTTTAATAAGGATAGTATGTATGCCTAAGTTACTTATCCAGTCCTCAGGGCAAAGACTATCCACAACTGTACCCTATTATGGCTTTATTGATTTCCATTAGTTATATGAAGTAATAGTTGTGAAGTGAGAGAAAATGCTGGTGCTGCTGTCAAAAGTGAACAGCTAAAGGTGTCTAAAAAAATCATGGTTCTAGGCTACAAAACAAATTTTGAACAAACATTTCTTTACATGTCAAATTTGGAGGCAGTTTGGATATCTGACATACATTAGTGTGTGTGTGTGTGTGTGTGTGTGTGTGTAAAATCAAAAAGTGACCAGTGGAATGATGTCAATTATTGTCTTCTGTCAAACTCAGTCTACCTGGGGAGACAAAATAACTAAACGCAATGTAGTTCTCTGGATTGGATTCTGAAACAGAATGAGGACATGAATGGAAAAACTAATGAAATCCAAATAAAAATCTGGAGTTTAGTAAACAGTAGTATACCAACATTGGTTTCTTAGTTTAGACAAATGGACCATAGTAAATAAAATGTAACAATGGATAAGAGTGGGTAAGAGGTATATGAGAATTGTCTGTACTATCTTTGCAACTTTTCTTTAAATCTAAATTTAATCCACAGGTACCTGAGTGGTTCAGTAGGCTAAGCATCTGCCTTTGACTCGGGTCATGATCCCAGAGTCCTGGGATTAAGCCCCACATCAGGCTCCTTGCTTGGCGAGAGACAAGATTGAGAATACTGACAAAGAATTGGAAACCATAAATAAAATGGTGTCCATCCTTCCAACTCTTTTTGAGTTAAAAGGGGAAAATCAGTATCTATATAATAGAACATGGCGAATACCTTGATTTGGTCATCAAAATCACTAATGAATGACTGAGAGTCATTGTCTGTTTCTGGCTATGATGCCCCAAGGGGAAAAAAAATACATTTAAGTAACATTCAGACCAGAGATACATACCCTGCATCTAATCATTAAAAAAAAAAAAAATCAAACACAAAATTAGGGGCATTCTGCTTATTTTCAAAAGGACAGAGAGCTTTTATTCTTCAAAACTGTTCAAAAAGGCAGAGAGACTATTTCAAATTGAATGAGAGTAAAAAGACTCCACAAATCATGCAGTGCCTTATTGTGATTAGATCTTGGAAATAAGGGGGAAAATTCTACAAGGGAAATTACTGGGTAAACTGACAAAATTTGGAAAATGGTAGATTAGATAAAAGCATTCTATCAATGTTAAACTGTTTGAGATTGATAACTAAACTGTGATTATGTAAAAGAATCTCCCTGTCCTTAAGAAATACACACTAAAAGGATCGCCTGGGTGGTACAGTTATTAAGTGTCTGCCTTCTGCTCAGGTCATGATTCCGGAGTCCCGGGATGGAGCTCCACATCAGGCTTCCTGCTCAGTGGGGAGCCTCTTCCTCTGTCACTACCCCTGCTGTGTTCTCTCTCTCTCTTTCTGTCAAATAAATAAATAAAAATCTTAAAAAAAAAAAAAAAAGAAGACAGAACAGGGTATAAGTGAAATGAGTCAGACAAAGACAAATAACATTTGTTTTCACTGATATGTGGAATCTAAAAGGAAAAAAACCAACCAATCAACCAAATAAACAGAAAGAAATTCATAAATACAGAGAACCAACTGGTGGCTGCCAAAAGGGAGGGGTTTGGGGGGATGGGCAAAAAAGATAACAGAGATCAAGAGGTACATACTTTAAGTTATAAAATAAGTTACAGAGATGGAAAGTACAGTATAGGGAATATAGTCAGTAACACTGTAATAATGTTGTATGGCAACAGATGGTGACTACAATTATCATGGTGAGCAATGAGTATGTTGTATACCTGAAACTAATATAACACTGTATGCCAACCATACTTTAATAATTTTTTAAAAAAGGAGAAAAGGAAAAAGAAAAACCACTCCTAGGCACATCAGTGTAAATCTAGAAAACTAAAAAAAAGGAGAAAAAAGACAGATCACTTTTAAAGAGGCAGCAATTAGGCTAACAACTGACTTCTCACCAGAAATAATTCAAGTGGTGAAGACAATGAACTATACCTGAAAGTGCTGACTGCCAACCTAGAATTCTACTCCCAGCAAAAATATCCTACAAAAAATAAAGGCAAAATAAGGATGTTTTCACATGAAGAAAAGTAAATTTACCACAGGAAGGAAATAATAGAGAGTCTTCTCCAGATAAAAAGGTTATCCCAGGGGTGCCAGGGTGGCTCAGTGGGTTAAAGCCTCTGCCTTCAGCTCGGGTTATGATCCCGGGGTCCTGGGATCGAGCCCCGCATCGGGCTCTCTACTCAGCAGGGAGCCTGTTTCCCTTCCTCTCTCTCTCTCTGCCTGCCTCTCTGCCTACTTGTGATCTCTGTCAAATAAATAAATAAAATCTTAAAAAAAAAAAGAAAAAGGTTATCCCATCTAGAAGAACGTGAGGGATGAAGGAAGGAATGAAAATCAATATAACGACCAAATATGTAGCTAAACCTAAATAATGGTGACTACATAAAATAACAATAATAATGTCTTGTGGAGTTTAAAAAACATACACAGGTAAGAAGAACCTAATGGTCTTGTATTGCCCAAGAAGAAAGTGAAAGTACCAATTGACATTAAACTTGGATACTCGAATCTTTAAGGTAACCACACAAAGAATTACAAGAATATGTAACTTCCGAATCAAAAGGAAGAGATATGGAATAATTTAAAAATGTTTTTGATCAATATAAAATAAATAATATATATATAATATAAATATATCAATATAATATATAATATATTATATATAATATCAATATAAAATAAAGGAAAGAATATCAGTCAGGACAAGTAGAAAGTACATTGAAATACGTAATATTTAAACCCAAACAGATCATTGGTTGAATTAATGCGGATTAACCAACATCTCCCGTAAGAGAAAAAACTTGTCTGAAAGAATAAAGTTCAACTATATCTTATTAACATTAAAACCATATAGAAATGCTAAAAGTAAAAGAATAAAACAAATCATACTATACAAACCCTAATCAAGAGAAAGCTAGGATAGCTACAGTAATATTAGACAAAGTCAGCTTTCAAACAAAAGTCATTATTAGAAATAAAGAGGACATTTCATTATGGTGAAACAGTCAAATTCACCAGGAAGACAGAGCAATTCTAAATGACAATGTCTCTAATAAAATAGCTTCCAAATATTTAAATATTAAATATTCAAATATTTAAAGCAAAAACCGCTAGGAACAAGAAACAGACGATTCAATAATCACAGTATAAGATTTAATCCTATCTCAGTAAATAATTTCTTTAAAATAAATAAGGTTCTAAAATACATGAATACCACCAATAACTACACTGTGCCCAATAACTGCAGAATCCACATTATCTTCAGGTGAATCCAAAACATTCACCAAATAAGGCAAATCTCAAAAACTGTCAAAAAAAGAAAATTAACTTGTAAAATGCAGAAAAACTGGGAAATTGAAAAGATTAAAAGAATATAATATCTATAACCCATTAGCAAAAGACAAATATTTAGTACATCTCTCGTCAACATTTCTCCAAAAAAGTATATACATAATTTGTTTGCTTTTACCTTAAAAGCCTAAGGATTGCTCCCTTATTCTTAAACCAACCTTAATAAACTTTATTTTAATGACTGCAGAATTCTATTTCAGTTGCACTGTATTTCACTTTCTGTACAACCCTCTGAGGACAGTTTCTATTTTTTTTTTAAAAGATTTTATTTATGGGACGCCTGGGTGGCTCAGTTGGTTAAGCAGCTGCCTTCGGCTCAGGTCATGATCCCAGCGTCCTGGGATCGAGTCCCACATCGGGCTCCTTGCTCCGCAGGGAGCCTGCTTCTCCCTCTGCCTCTGCCTGCCTCTCTGTCTGCCTGTGCTCGTGCTCTCTCTCTCTCTAACAAATAAATAAATAAACTCTTAAAAAAAAAAAGATTTTATTTATTTACTTGACAGAGATCACAAGTAGGCAGAGAGGCAGGCAGAGAGAGAGAGGGAGGGGAGCAGGCTCTCCACTGAGCAGAGAGCCGGATGTGGGGCTCGATCCCAGGATCCTGGGATCATGACATGAGCCGAAGGCAAAGGCTTTAACCCACTGAGCCACCCAGGCACCCCGGACAGTTTCTATTTTTATAGTCTCTTTCCCCAAAGAATGCCTAGGACAGAAATAATATCACATGTTAATTCATAAAGTAAATTTTGGTCTAGAAAGTTTTTATCAAGTAGTACACAGAAGAATTACTCTGTCATATATTTTAAATAAATGTTTCCTCCACAGGCTTTCTTTTATCTGACTGCTCCTGGTAAGTATGCAAGTGTTCCAACCTCTTAATTAAGAGTATGGCAGTCTAGAGGAATATAAACTTTCTTTTTTTCTAAATTAAACAAACCATTTAATAAATATAAAGTTGTAGCATCAATTCAGATCCCTAAAAGAACTTCCCTTTCTAAAATATCACACAGAATAGGTGTAACATAGTCACTTACCACTTGATCTGTTTTTACGACTTGATTTCCCTCCAGTAAGAAGCATCTTGAGACTATTCCGAAACATGGTTGTGCTATTCTAGTACTCCCAAGACTGTAAAAGAAAATATGGGAAAATACATTAGAAAACTTGATTTTCCACCCAAAATACTATTAATAATTAATTTTAAATGCACTATCTGGAATTAAATTATGTTTAAATATATAGTACAGAAATTTTAACAATATGACAAAAACATTCAATTAAATTAACTTAATTAAACACTTTAGTGTTTCTTTAAAAATATATTATAATACTTTGAGTACCCTAAGAGATAAAGGTAGATATCATGAAGGGTACAAAGAAATAAAATAAAGAATTAGGTAGCTATAAATACAGCTCACCCTTTCATTTGACTCTCCTTTTCTTGAACAATTTTCCCATATGCCCAAAACACACACACACACACACACACACACACACACACACACATCTAAAATTTAATAAGAGTCTAGAAACTTAGAGCAGGTGCATATTTTCCATTGACCAAGCCAGAATTCTACCTCAAAGACCACTGACATACGTGAACGAGTGCCTATCCTCTTTATGTCCCACTTCCATCAAAGGAAAATTCTTCCAGTTGTGCTTTGGATTGTGTCCTCTCTCACCTCTTCAAGGACTTTTAGCCAAAAACCATCTACTTTTTCCTTCTCACACAACTTTAGTTCTTTTCCCGCTACTGAATCATTCCAATCATAACACAAACATGCTAGTATCTTCTATCCAGAAACAAATAAGCAAGTCCCTCTTTTGTTCCCACATGGTCCAATTACTGTCAATATCCTTACTCTTCATAGCAAAATTTCCGAACAGTGTTGTCAATACTTTGTGCCTCCAGCAGACGGAACAGAATAAACATAAACTAAAATGGAGGTTAACAAAAAATATCCAAACCAAAGCACTGAGAAATAAAGGTTGAAAAATAGAAGAGAATAAGAGGCCTATGGAATCCACTGAAAGGTTCTACCATACACATCATTGAAATCCCAGAAGAAAGGAGTGAGAAAACAAGAAAGAACCAATATTTGAAATAATAACAAAGAAGAATTTCCTAACATAAAGTCACATATTTAAAGAGCTAGAGGAAAAAAAATAAAAAATTTAAATAAGCAACAGTCAACAGACAGAAATAACTTTCAACAGAAATTAAGAATGGCAGAAGAGAATGGAATGACTTCCTGAAAATTCTGAAAGAAAATAGAAGCCAATCAAAGCTATTCACAATTTTAAAATGTTTGAAAATGAAAATGAAATAAAGGTGATGTAAGAAAAATAACAAGGATTTATCAGTAAAAGAAATACTAAAAGGGATTTCTTCCAACAGGAGGAAAATGATATTGAAAAAAAGCATGGAAATGCAAAAAGGAAGAGCCATAAAAAAGGTAGATGTTTGCAAACATGAACAATGACCATAAAAATAATTACATTACTAGCTTCTTAAGTTTAAAATATATGTAGCCTGGGTGGCTCAGTGGGTTAAGCCGCTGCCTTTGGCTCTGGTCATGATCCCAGGGTCCTGGGATCGAGTCCCGCATCAGGCTCTCTGCTCGCCAGGGAGCCTGCTTCTCTCCTCCCCTCTCTGCCTGCCTCTCTGCCTGCTTGTGTGATCTCTGTCTGTCAAATAAATTAAAAAATAAATAAATAAATAAATAAAATATATGTAGACTTAAAATGTGTGACAACAATAACCAAAAAAAAGTCAGGACTGGGATAAATGGAGTTAAAAGTTTTTAAGATATCTGTATTATGCAGGAAATGGCAGAAGTAATAATCTCCATCAGACTGCAATAACTCAAAATTAATGTAGTAATTTCTAGAATAGCCATTTAAGGTTAACTGAAGTGAGAAAAAGAATAAAATATTTCATTAGACCAAAGAAGGTAAAAAGTGAGAGAAAAAAGCATAGTGCACATCAATAAAATATAAACAAATAGTAAGACGTTAGCTTTAAACTCAAATTATAGTTATCATGTTAAATTTTAACTCTACTATAAGACTACTTATGTTCAAAGAAAGATTAAATAGAAGATGATGAGAAAAAGCATATCATCCAAAAAACAATTAAAAGGAAGCTGTCAGAGTTATGCCAATATCAAAGTCAACTTAAGGCAATAAACACTAAAGATAAAGAGACACATTTCCTAATAATTAAAAAGTCAAACCAACAAAAAGATATCATACTTTCAAGTATGAATGGACCCAATAACAAATCTTAAAAATATATAAAGCAAAAATATACAAAACTAATAGAGGATATGGAAAAACCATAATCACCAGGGAGACAAACACACCCTTGTCAATGGCTACAAGATCAAGCAGATGAAAAAAATTTTTTACTATGATACAGATTTGAACTACATGATTAACCAACTAGACTTAATATACATAGTACAGTCTTCCAAATAAACAGAATATACAGCCTGTACACAAAATACACACCAAAATGAACCACAGTCTGCATCATAAAGCAAGTTCCAATAAATTTCAAAGGACTTAAGTCTTTGAGAGCATATTCTCTAAATGAGTAATTTTTAAAAATTGAGAAACTCCCCTACTGCTTGAAAATTAAGTGACATACTTCTAAATAACTTATGAGTCAAAAAATAAAAGTACACAAATCACAATGGAAATTTTAATATATTTGCAATAAATTATAATGAAAATATAAATGATGGAAACATAGAGAATGAAACTAAAACAACGCTTATTAATAAATATACAGAAAATAGAATGCGTTAGAAGAGAAGGATGAAATCAGTATCTAAGCTTTGATTTCAAATGGTTCAAAAACAAACAGCAAATCAAAGAAAGCATAAGGGAAGAAAAAGAGTAGAAATGAATGAAATAGAAAACAAATCCCAAACAGATAAGATCAATTAAAAAAACTACTGGATTTCTGAAAAGTAGTAAAATTAATAAATCCCTAGCAAAGCTAATCAAAAAAAAAAAAAAAAAAGAGAGAGAGAGATTGCCAATATCAGAAAGGAATAGGGGATACCATTTCAGATATTAAAGACTATTTTGTTTTTTTGTTTTTTTAAAGGTTTTATTTATTTATTTGACAGACGGAAATCACAAGTAGGCAGAGAAGCAGGCAGAGAGAGAGAGGAGGAAGCAGGCTGTCCACTGAGCAGACAGTCCGACTCGGGGCTCGATCCCAGGACCCTGGGATTGTGACCTGAGCGGAAGGTAGAGGCTTTAATCCACTGAGCCACCCAGACACCCATAAAGGCTGTTTTAAATAAGAAGATACTATAACAACTTTACACAAAATTTACTATTTTACATAAAACAAACTTTGAAAAATACAACTTACCAAAACTGACACAAAATTGAGCAGAAAATCTGAAATAGCCCTATTTCTATTAAATTTAAATTTTAATATTTAAAATTAATTTAAAATGTTATTTAAATATTTAATAAACATTAGTATTTAAATAAATAATATTTTAAATTGTTTAGAATTAAATATTAATTAAAATTAAATATTGATAAATATTGATGAATATTTAAATTTAAATATTTTAAATGTATAATTATGAATTATATGTATATTATGGATCTATTATAATTAATATGATTTAATATTTAAGTAATTAAAATTCAAATAAATATTAATAAATATTTAAATAAGTAAATAAGTAAATAAATATTTAAATTTATTTAAAAATAAAATTTAAAATTTGAAATAGCCCAATTTCTATTAAAGAAATTGAACTTATCAAAACTCCTCCCAGAAAGAAAACTACAGGGCCAGATTATTTCACTGGTGAAGTCTACCAAACATTTAAGGTACAAACAATACCAATTTTATACAGTTTCCTTAAGAAAATAGAAGGAATACTTCCAAACATATATTACGAAAGCAGCATGATCTTAATTCCAAAACCCAACAGAAATTATAAGAAAATTACAGACCACAAACCTCATGAACATAGATTCAAAAATCCTTAATAAAAGACACTGACAAGAACAAAAGGTTGCTTAAAAAAATTAAAGAAGAGGTGTCTGGGTGGCTCAATAGATTAGGCCTCTGTCTTCAACCCAGGTCATGATCTCAGGGTCCTGGGATCGAGCCCCGCACCAGGCTCTCTGCTGAAAAGGGAGCCAGCTCCCCCTGACCCCTGCCTGCCTCTCTGCCTACTTGTGATCTCTCTCTCTTGCTGTCAAATAAATAAATAAAATCTT
>ML105481.1:0-29102 GCA_003697995.1 Taxidea taxus jeffersonii | reverse complement strand
TTAAAAAAAAAAAAAAGAAAAAGAAGCTGAGCACCTCAGGACACCTCGGGTGGTGGCTCAGTGGGTTAGACTCTGCCTTCAGCTCAGGTCATGATCCCAGGATCCTGGGATCAAGCCCCACATCAGGCTCTCTGCTCTGCAGGGAGCCTGCTCCCTCCCTCCCCCTGCCTGCTTCTCTGCCTACTTGTGATCTCTGTCTGTCAAATAAATAAATAAAATCTTTAAAAACAAAAAAAAAGAAATTGAGCAGTTCATTCTTAAATGCCCAAGGTAATACAAAGAGCCAAGAACATCCAAAGCAATCTTGGAAACAAACAACAAAGCTGGAGCATTTATATGACATGAATCCAAGACTTACTATACAGCTCCAGAAATCATGACAGTATGGTACTCTCATAATTATCATCAAGCATATCAACAATACTGAATAGACAGTCCAGAAAAAGACCTACACTTATATGGCCATTTTTTTGGACGAAGTCATTAATGAGTAAAAAGAAGTCTTTTCAACAAGTGGTGGTGGAACAAATATCCACTTTTTAAAAAAATTATCCTTGATCTGTGCTTCACACTATACATGAAAATTAATTCGAAATAAATCAAGCATCAAACACATGAATGCTAAAATCATAAAGCTTTTAGAAGAAAACACAAAAGAATATCCTTATTATTCAGAGTTGGCAAAGGTTTCTTAGAATGCAGAAGGTAATAACCATAAAAGAAAAAAAGTATGTATTGGGCCTTTATTAAAATTTTTAAAAACATCTGCTCATAAAAAAATATCACCAAAATGAATAGGCAAGTCACAAACTAGAAGAAATTATTCACAAAACATGTATCTAACAGAACTGATATCCAAGATATATAAAGAACACCTACAACCCAACAAAGAGACAATCACATTTTTTAATGGGTTAAAGATTTGAACAGACACTTTTTATAAAAGTATATGAGTGGCCAACACACATATTGAAAGAGATTAACAAAATCTGTCACTGGAAAATACAAATTACAATGAGCTACCACTATGATCCATCAGAAAAGCAAACTTTTGAAAGACTGATAATATCAAATATTGACAAGGATGAAGAACAACTGAAACTCTTAATATACTGTCTCAGGAGTTTAATAGTACAATTGCTTTAGGCAGAAGTCTAGCAATTTATTACAAAACTAAGCATATTCCTAACATATGACTCCACACATTACATATATACTCAGGAGGAATTAAACCATGTGTATAAAAGGACTATTATAACAATTTTCTTATCAGATTTATTCATAACAGCCCAAAAAGTAGCCCAGGTGTTCATCAATAGGAAAATGGGGGTCTTTGGGATTTTCATATAGTAGGATACTACTCAGCATTAAAAAGCTATGAACTATTTATATATTCGTATATAACATAGATAAATCTCAAAATTAAAATATGCTGAATAAAAGAACTTGACATCAAAGCGTATGCAGTAATCAATGGTAGAAAAAAAATCAGAATAATGGTTGTCTCTTGGGAGTAAATTTGAGGATTAACTGAGAAAAGGTACAAGGAAACTACTTTACTTATTTATTTGAGAGAGAGAGAGCATCAGAGGGGAAGGTTAGAGGGAGAAGCAGACTCCCCATGGAGATGGAAGCCCGATGTGGGGCTCGATCCCAGGACTCCGGGATCATGACCTGAGCTGAAGGCAGTCACTTAACCAACTGAGCCACCCAGGCACCCCACAAGGAAACTTTCTAAGATGATGGTAAATTCTGTATCCTGAAGAAGTCTGGAATACACAGATGTAGGCATTTGTCAAAATTCAGCAAATGTTCACATCAGACTTATGAATCATACTGCATATATATTTTACCTCAAAAGAAAAGAGTAAACATTGAACTCTACTTAATTACATTCATGCTTAAATATTTAGAAGAAAGCCTCATATGTCTCCAATTCCTTTGAAATGCATCAAAAAATAAGATGAACTGATGAATGGATGGAGGAACGATGGTAAGGCAGATAATGTAATACAGCAATTATAACAAAATGTTAACAGTAGATTCTAAGTAGTGGGTATACATGTGTTAACTGTAAAATCATGTTAAATTTTCTATATTTGAAAGTTTTTATGTACATTAAAAGCACACTCCCACAAAGGAAACTCTAAGTCTAGATCATTCAACAATGCATTCTACCAGCATTTAACAAGAAATAATACCAATCTTACACAAATTGTTCCAGACAGTAAAAATAGGGATTACTTCCAAACTTGTTTTCCAAAGATAACATAAGCTTGATAACAAAAATTATATGGTTATTTTAAGAAATAATTTACAAGAAAGAAATTTAAAAGCTCTCTTTTGACACAGATGCAAAAACCCTAAACAAAATATTGGCAAAATAAAATCTACCAATACACTGATCAGGACCCACTGTGGGTTTAATCCAGAAATACAAAAATGATTGAACATACGGAAATCAATACAACTTAAACTACATTAACAAGACAAAGAAATATTATCAATAGATGAAGCAAAAGTAATTGAAGAAATTCAACACTTACTTATCCATGATCTAAAAACCTTCTACAAAACTAGAAATAAGTTCCTTAATACTACAGAAGCATATCTTTTTTAAAACTTACAGTAAAAAAAAAATTTTTTTTTAAAAACACCTCAAACATCATACTTTATGGTAAATGAATAAAAATATTCTACCTGAGGGGCACCTGGGTGGCTCAGTGGGTTAAAGCCTCTGCCCTCGGCTCAGGTCATGATCCCAGCGTCCTGGGATTGGATCCTGGGATCGGGCCCTGGGTCAGGCTCTCTGCTCAGCAGGGAGCCTGCTTCCCTTCTTCTCTCTCTGCCTACCTCTCTGCCTCCTTGTGATCTCTATCAAATAAATAAATAAAATCTTTATAAAAAAAGTATTCTACCTGAAACGAATGATGTGACCACTTCTTATCACCACTTACACTCAATATGATCCTGGAGGACTATGCCTTTACAAAAAGGTAAGAAAATGGAATATAAAGAATGGAAGAGAAGAAATAAAAATGCTACTTTCACAGACAATATAATTATATATTTAGAAAACCTAAAGGAATTTATAAACTATTAGGATAAGTCAGCTTAGTAAGGTCACCAATACAGTGTAAAACATAAAGAAATAGGTGAACACCAACAAAATAACTTACCCTTTTAATCAGTGAAGATAAATAAGGGGATGAATCCTAAAAAGAGTATTTCAAGCATTTAAGAAATATATTCATCTTGAGAGCTATTCTTAGTTTCTTTTGGCCCCTACTTACTTTTTTTTTTTTTTTAGATTTCATTTATTTATTAGTTAGAGAGAGAGAGAGAGAAAGAGCACAGGCAGACAGAGTGGCAGGCAGAGGCAGAGGGAGGAGCAGGCTCCCCACCGAGCAAGGAGCCCAATGTGGGACTCGATCCCAGGACGCTGGGATCATGACCTGAGCCGAAGGCAGCCGCTCAACCAACTGAGCCACCCAGGCGTCCCATTTGGCCCCTATTTACTTTAAGAGACTATCTGAGAAGTAGAAATTCTAAGTCCGGTATTTACTTCACTAATATTTGAAAACTTGAAAAAATTGTGTCATATGCAATGATATATATGAAATATATTCCATGTTTTGAAAGAAACCATAACATTTAAACAATAAATCTTATAACTCTTCAATTTTTATTTTCTTGAAAGTGAATGAATAACTATTTCCTTACATATAAGATTTTCTGTGCATACAAATACAATAAAATAATTACAGTGATCAAAAAAAATCACAATGATCACTTTTTGAAGTATAGAGATTTTTTCTTTGCTAGCCCTAAAATATTTTATAAAAATTGACAGAAGTGTATGAAGAATGAAATGAAACATAAAATACTTATTTAAAACTAATTATCCATCTCATATTACACTTTGATAAAATGACTTTCTTATTCAAGTTAACACATCACCCGAAAATTTATTGTAATAAAATATTAGTACAGAAACTCCACAAAATTGAAGCTAAGTGGGAAATGGCAGTTCCATCTAATTGGATTTATGATACTAATATATGGTTAAATTTCATCTTACTTTTCCAAATTATATGTCCAAATTTAAAAATGGTATCTCTCTCAGGAGAAATCACCAAATAAATTCCTAGCAAGTGAAAAATCTCTGGCAGAAGGGTAAAAAACAAGCTATTCACAGGCCCCCAGTCATTTCTAATTGTCTTATAATTATCTGATTCAAATGTTTTGTTATCTACATGGCCCCTAAGCTTTCAATTTTGTGACACCTGGTCTAAACCACTGAAGGAAAGTATGACTATTCTCCTCTAAATAGTCCACCAAAGCTGGACTCTCAATGTATTACTGAATATACTCTCGCACTATTTTATTAGTGGACAATCGATTTTCATTTTCAGTGTTCATCCCTCCTGTATAAAGACCTTTTCTTACTTTTTTATTCAAAACAGGAGCACAATATCTCCCTTCATAAAAATGTTTATGTAACAATGATGAAATCAAATTAACTACTAAGCATTTCTGCACTATTCAGGCTAAATAATCACAGTATTCCCCTTAACTTTCCACACAGGACCTTTTTTATCTTATAAGCTGGCTTTTAAAAATATATATATTTTGGACACCTGGGTGGCTCAGTGTAAGCCTCTGCCTTTGGTTCGGGTCATGATCTCAGGGTCCTGGGATCGAGTCCCGCATCGGGCTCTCTGCTCGGAAGGGAGCCTGCTTCCTTCTCTCTCTCTCTGCCTACTTGTGATCTCTCTCTCTGTCAAATAAATAAACAAAATATTTAAAAATATATATATATTTTTTTCTATATCCTTTTCCATTTTGAGCATTTGATGATATTTTTATTTTCATTGTTGGTTTTGTGATAGACTGGCTTAGTCTTTTTTTTTTGTTTTCCCATTCTAGAAACAAGTTTCTTGACATTAGAACTATGCTTAATGGGGGCACCTGGGTGGCTCAGTGGGTTAAAGCCTCTGCCTTCAGCTCAGGTCATGATCTCAGGATCCTGGGATCGAGCCCCGCATCCGGCTCTCTGCTCAGCGGGAAGCCTGCTTCCTCCTCTCTCTCTCTCTCTGCCTGCCTCTCTGTCTACTTGTGATCTCTGTCAAATAAATAAATAAATTCTTTAAAAAAAAAAAAAAAGAACTATGCTTAATGGATAAACAATACCACTGAAGTGCTTTTAAAGTTCTATAGGATCTGAAGAGAATGTTTCAAATAGTAAGAAAACAAAAAATAAGGAAAAGTAATAAAGTAAAATATTGTCTGTAGAATTCTAATTACAAAAACAAGAATGCATACTGATCCAAATGATGGATTAAGAATTATCCTTCCTGGGGCACCTGGGTGGCTCAGTGGGTTAAAGCCTCTGCCTTCGGCTCAGGTCATGATCCCAGGGTCCCGGGATCGAGGCCCGCATCGGGCTCTCTGCTCGGAAGGGAGCCTGCTTCCTTCTCTCTCTCTCTGCCTACTTGTGATCTCTGTCTGTCAAATAAATAAATAAAATCTTTAAAAAAAAAAAAAAAAGAATTATCTTTCCTTACCCAGGCAACCAACAAAATCTACTTTTATCATTTTCTCTACAATACTAATCTGGATATTGCCTTTAAAGTCCCCTTGAAAACAACCTGTTGGTATAACTACAAAAAGTAAGCTATGTACCTTTAAGGTAAATGCTACCCATTCTGCAGCATTTATAAATCTGGAGCTTCCCCAGTAAGGCAACAAAACACACATATACACATTTACAAAATTTCAAAGAAATTTTTAAACACTATAGGAAAGGATGCAGTGGCTAATGAGGCAGACATGATGGAAATGTTAAAAAAAAAAACAGTGGTAACATTTAAAGATACATGGTTTTAGTGAAAGATACTAAGCAATTAAATACATATCCTTAAATTTAAAAATACATATTTTAAAAATATCTAAAAGCATAATTTCTTATATGTATATATATATCAACACCCTCCCCAGTCTTCCTCTCCATTAGGGAAAGTGGCTGAACTTCTAAATTGAAACTCAACCAAATATTTTATCACACGTAGTCTGTCCAGACAGATTTACAACTGAATGAGTTCTCAATTCATCCAAGATTCTGGATCTTTATATCGCAGGCCAGTATGTCCCCAGTTTGCCACTCCTGCCCAAACACAGCTACTAGCATCATCTGAGCCCCTGCAGGCTGCACTGCCTGAGAAACAATGTGAAATAGCCAGATAAAATAACAGGATTTATTATTATATAATAATATATTTATTATTATTTATTTATTATATTATTTTTATTATTATATAATGTATATTATATGTTTTATTATTATATAATGTATATTCACTGTAAAAGATAGGAAAAAATGGGGCTCTTGGGTGGCTCAGTCAGTTGGGTATCCAACCCTTCATTTCACCTCAGGTCTCTCATTGAGCCCCACATCAGGCTCCACACTCAGCACAGAGTCTGCTTGAGGTTCTTTCTCTCCCTCACCCTCTGCTCCTCCCTCTGCTCATGCTTGAAACAAATATATTACTTAATTAAATCTTTAAAAAAAAAAAAAAAGATGGGGGAAAGAGAAAATAGAAACATGCTGGGGGTACATGGCTGGCTGAGTTGACTGGGCATCAGAATCTTGATTTCAGCTCAGGTCATGATATCAGGGTTGTGGGATAGAGTCCAATGTCAGGTTCCAAGCTCAGCCGGGAATCTGCTTGTCACTTCCCCTCTGCTCCTCCCTTGCTCTCTTTCTCTTTCTTAAGTAGATAAATAAAATCTTTTTTAAAAAATCTTAAGACTTCTTAAAAAAAAAAAAACAGACATGCTGGAATTTTCTTAGTATTTTGTTTTGTGTGTGTGTGTGAGAGAGAGAGAGAGAAAAAAAGCACACAAGCAAAGGGAGTGGCAGGCAGAGGGAGAAGCAGGCTCCCTGCTGAGTAAGAAGCCTGATGTGGTACTCCATCCCAGGACTCTGGGATCATGACCTGAGCCAAAGGCAGACATTTAACCAATTCATCCCCATGCTGTAATTTTCTAAAAGGATGATTCAACAATGAAATAAATTATCACTATTACATCCTCCTTTGGTTTTCTTATCTTTGCTGAAAAGTGTTGCATCAACTTTCAACAAGATATAAGTTTGGCAACACCAGTTTTGTAGACTTTTTTTTTCTTTTTTTTTTTTTCAAGCTCTCACAAAACATATTTGAGAATACAGAAATTTTTGTTTTCTGCCAAAAATGTCAGAGAGAAAAATACTATCAAAGAAAGATGTTTTACAATTATTACACAAGAAGAGGAATGCAAAAAAGATAGATGACAGCACTATAAACTCTGATGAAGGTGAAACTGATTGTGTAATGTAAGTCTCAGACTATGAGTCTTCAGATCACCATATCACAGATGAGTTTTTCACACTCAATAATCGATGAGTAAATTCTAGAAATTTACTAATTTATAAATTTCATTCACAGAAATGAACCATCAATCTACTGAAAAACTAATCAATGTAATTCACCATACTAATAAAGGACAAAACTCTAATAATCACCTCAACAGAAAAAGAAAAAGCATTTGACAAAAAACTATACTCTTTCATGACAAAACCAACCAACACCTGTAACAGAAGGAAACTTCCTCAATTTGATAAAGGGCATATATGAAAAACCTACAGCTAACATCATCCTTAACGCTCAAAAACACTATTGTCCCCTAAGACAGGGAGGATGTCTGCTCTCATCACTTCCATTCAATATTGTTAGAAAAGTTCTAGCCAGGGCAATTAGGGAAGAAAAAGAAAGAGAAGTATCTAAACAGGAAAGGAAGAAGTAAATCTGTCTATATTCACAGATTACTTGACCTTATATATGTCTAAAGAATCCACTTAAAAACTAGTAGAGAGGGACGCCTGAGTGGCTCAGTTGGTTAAGCAGCTGCCTTCGGCTCAGGTCATGATCCCAGCGTCCTGGGATCGAGTCCTGCATCGGGCTCCCTGCTCGGCGGGGAGCCTGCTTCTCCCTCTGCCTCTGCCTACCACTCTGTCTGCCTGTGTTTGCTTGCTCTCTCTCCCTCTCTGTCAAATAAATAAATAAAATCTTTAAAAAAACAAAAACAAAAACTAGTACAGCTAATAAAAGAACTGAACAAAGTTGAAGGACACAAAAATCAGTTGTATTTCTATACTACAGTAATGAACAATCCAAAAATGAAATCAAGAAAACAATTCCATTTGTGATAACATCAAATAGAACATTTAAAAATTTAGGAATAAAGTGACCAAAAAAAAAAAAAAAAAAAAAAGAAGCACAAGACTTGTACACTGAAAACTACAAAGCATCACTGAAAAAACTTCTAAAAAGATCTAATTATATAAGTGGAAAGACACCCCCGTTCATGGATTAGAACACCTTATATTGTTAAGACAGCAATATTCCTCAAACTGATCTATAGATTCAATGCAATAACCTCAGAAAACCCCAGGTACCTTTTCACAGAAATTTAGAAGTCAATCCTAGAATTCATACGGAAACACAAGGGAGCCAGAAGAGCCAAAACATTCTCAGAAAAGAACAAAGTCAATAAAGCACCCCTCCCCCCCGCCAGGGTATCCAAATTCTAATCTCTAGGACTTATTACCTTACATGGCAAAAGGGACTCTGTAGATGGGATTAAGTTAAAGAATTTAATAAAGAGAGATTATCCTAGATTTTACCTAAATGAACCCAATGTAATCACACAAGTCCTTGAAACAGGAAAAGACTGCAGAAGCATCTCAGAAAACATAATGACAGAAGAGAGGTCAAAGTGGTGTAGCCCTAAGCCAAAAAATTTAGGTGGCTACCAGACACTGGAAAAGATAAGGAAAAGAGTCTCTGATAGTACCTCCAGAAGGAGCACAAATATGCTGAAACCTTGGTTTTAGCCCATATCTGATCCATTTCAACCTTCTGATCTCCAGAACTATAAGAAATATAATACAGCTGTGTTGTTTTAAGCCACTAAATTTATGATGGGCTCCATGCTCAGCAGGAAGTCTGCTTGTCCTTCTGCATATACCCCTATCCCCACTTGTGCTTGCTCTTCCTGTCAAATCCTAAAAAAAAAATTACACCATATCTAAAGAGTTCTCATAACACCACCTAAGAACAGCATTGGGGTGTGCCCTGGATGTGTAAGGTGTACAGAAATTTAAAACTTAGCCTCAAATCTTTCTGTCAACCTATACAATGTTAACGTTTTCTAGTTAGGTTACCAAAGAAAAAGATGGGAAAACAAATGAAAATGTGGCATGCAAGAGCACAAGAAAATATGCGTAGAACTTTTTTCCCCCAGATTTTAAGAAGTGGTTTCAACAAATACGGCAATATTAAATGAAGGCTTTTGAATCCTAGGAATCAGTCCCCTGTGGTCTTTAGTTCTATATTGCCCAATGAGAACACTGGATCTATCATTTCAATCACTCCCCCACCAAAATCCCAAGCTCCTTAGCCTCTTTGCTCTGGTTCCACAACCAGACAAAAATAAAAATTCAAGCTGATTCTACTCTATCAAGCCCACTAAGCACTACCGCGGAGAGTCATATTACTAGCCAGACTAGACTGATAAACTAGAAATCCATGGCTGCAAATTTCAACTGACCCTTTTCATTATTCAGCAATCTACTGTTTTTCTCTAGTTAATTCCTTCTGAACTCTGTCTGACTCTCCATTTCTCCCCAACATTCTCAGCCAATGGTTTTGGCTCCCATAAACAAAGAAAAATAAATATGAATCTTCAAAATTATCAGAACTCCTTTAACTATCCACCAACAAACATACAGATTTGAGCCCATCAACACACACCTTCACCTCCTATTAAAATAAATGTATTACTTAAGTGAAGGGAAGTATGCTTATCTTGATGAGCACTGATTAATGTACAGAATTGCTGACTCACTATATTGTACACCTGAAACTAATAATAACATTGTATGTTAACTATACTGTAATTAAAGTTAAAAAAAAAAGGGACGCCTGGGTAGCTCAGTTGGTTAAGCGGCTGCCTTCGGCTCAGGTCATGATCCCAGCGTCCTGGGATCGAGTCCCACATCGGGCTCCTTGCTCGGCAGGGAGCCTGCTTCTCCCTCTGCCTCTGCCTGCCTCTCTGTCTGCCTGTGCTCACTCTCTCTCTCTCTAACTAATAAATAAATAAAATCTTTAAAGTTAAAAAAAAAGAAAATAATACAAATTCACCCCAGGAGGAAGTGGTGTTATCAATCTAAATAGGAAAAAAATAAATGTATCTCTATTGCTAACTAAAAACAGATAATTGGACAGATAAATGTATTACCATCAAATTCTCTACCTTTGCTCTGTATCCCACTTCCTTCCATTCTTCCTGGGACCTTTTATATTTTGTCTTTTAGATTTTGAACTTCTTCCTTTAATTGCTCCTTCCATTGGCATTTCCCTATGCTCAAGATCCTCCCATCTTAAAAACATAAAAATCCTTCCTCAATGTCTTCCGTCTCTAGTTCATCCGCTGCCATTACTCTGCCACCTATTATCTGGATAATCAAATCTCATCCTCTTTGAGTTTTAGTTAGTACTTTCTAGCCCAGTAAATTAGCATCATCACGAACCTGTTCAATCATCCCTTATTCATTCTCACCCACCTACTTTTCTAACCAGTAAGCATATACCTTCACTCATGCCCCAAACTAGATTACCTCCAGCAATTATAACTCCCAATACTTAGACATCCTGCTCTTGATCTTTCATAACACTAATAACTTACAGTTGACACTAAACATATGTATGTCCCATGAGGGGACAGACCATGTTTGTCATGTTCATTGTCATCCCAGTACCTACACACATATACTAGAGCCTCAATAAATAATGAATAAATAAATGGCAAAACCAAGGCGAAGCCATACCCCACATCTGGTGATAAACATAGATAAATATCATAAGTCAATATGAGGTACATTTTATAAAGTGCTACAGAATAAAGGGAGCATGTATCCCCTCATTCATTCATCAAACATTTACTTTCATGTTTACCAAGCACCAGACCAGCACTGTCCTAGGTGCTAATGACACAGCAATGAACAAGACAGTAGTCCCTTTCCTCATGGAGTTTATGATCCAGCTAACCAAAGGAAAGGGATGTCCTTTAAAAGAATCTATTTCAAATCCAAAAGACAATACAATAAGACATGGCTTTCATAAAACAGGGACAGAAAACAATCCTAAAAAAAAAAAAAAAAAAAAAGAACGAGCTGGGTGCCTCAGCTGGTCAAACATCTGCCTTCAGCTCAGGTCATGATCCAGGGTCCTGGAATTGAGCCTCAGGTCAGGCTCCCTGCTTAGTGGGGAGCCTACTTTTCCCTTTCCCTCTGCCCCTCTCCCCAACTTGTGCTCTCTCTCCCGCTTTCTTGCTCTCTCCTCAGATAAATATTTTTTTTTAAAGATTTTATTTATTTATTTGACAGAAATCACAAGTAGGCAGAGAGAGAAGAGGAAAAAGGCTCCCTGCCGAGCAGAGAGCCCGATGCAGGGCTCCATCCCAGGACCCTGGGATCATGACCTGAGCCGAAGGCAGAGGCCTTAACCCACTGAGCCACCCAGGCGCCCCAAATATTTTTTTTAAAAGAAAAAGTGAGATAACTGACATAAGGAAGGTTTACCTAAAAGGTAACACACACACAGTTGATATATAAGAAAGAGCTAATACTGTGACAAATCAATCAGTTCAGCAGTGCAGGGGCACAGTTTGATATACTCGATACTTACATACTTAATGTACCAGAATTCAGAAACCAGCCCTGATAAACACTAATCTGCTTTCTGTTCTTACGGAGTCACCTATTCCAGATATTTCACATAAATAATTTAGGTTTCCATTTATTTTTAAATATCATAGTCTATATTTTTCTTGGAAAAATCATTTCTTCTAATTTTTCAAATGGTTAACCAAAACTTATATGCAATATACTCACTTTTTTTTAAGATTTTTAAAATTTATTTATTTGACAGACAGAGATCACAAGTAGGCAGAGAGGCAGGCAGAGAGAGGGGGAAGCAGGCTCCCCGCTGAGCAGAGAGCCTGATGCGGGGCTTGATCCCAGGACCCTGAGATCATGACCTGAGCCGAAGGCAGAGACTTTAACCCACTGAGCCACCCAGGCGCCCCATGCAATATTTTCTTATTCTTAATCTCTGGTATATCTGTAGTTAGATCTCTTTTTCTCTCCTACCTTCAACGAAGAGTTCTCATTTTCTACTATATATCAAGGAACCTTCTAGGCAGGCAAATATAAAGCTTTAAAAAAAAAAAGAGAGAGCCATACAAGATTTTTGCTAATTTAGAAGGGAAAAGATACAATAAGTAAACAAATGAATAAATGATCTCATTTCAGGTAGTGAAAAACACTATGAAGACAAAGAAGGGCAATGTTTAGAAAGTGAGAGAAGGTGCTATTTTATACAAATAAGATCAGGGAAGGTTTGTCTGAGAGGATGACATTTGCAGAGACCTGAATGAAATGAGGCAATCCTTCAGAATTTATGTGATGATCTAGGCCAGAGAAAAAGCAATTAAAAAATACTGAGGCAGGAATGAGCTTGGAATGTTCAAGGAACAAAAATGAAGGCCAATGTGACTGGAAAAGAGTAATTGTAGATGAGGTCACAGAGGTAGCCAGGGTTCAGATTATAAAGGTACTGTAGATCCTGGTAAAGACTGAATTTTATTCACAGTATAATGGGAAACCAATAGAGAATTTTCATGAAACACTGTTCCACAAACAAAAGATTGCAGGCAGACCTGCAATCTTAGAATCCTTCTGGAGTAGCCCAAGTAAGAGATTATGAGGACTACCACCACCATGACAGAAATCATGTGCTAACTGGTCAAAATTGCTATATATATGGGGGCACCTGGGTGGCTCAGTCAGTTAAGCATCTGTCATTGGCTCAGGTCATGATCTCAGGGTCCAAGAATCTAGTCCCACGTAGGGCTCTCTGCACAGGGGGGAGGAGCCTGCTTCTCCCTCTCCCTCTGCCTGTCCCTCCCCAGCTTGTGTTCTCTGTTGCTCTCTCTCTCTCTCTGCCAAATACATAAAACAATTGCTATATGTGTTTTATTACTTTTTTGTTTAAAGAATTGCTATATATGTTTTATTTTTTTTAATTTAAATCCAGTTAATTAACATGTAATATATTATTTTTTCAGAGGCAGAGGTCAGTGATTCATCAGTCTTATATAATACCCTGGGCTCATTACATCATGTGCCCACCTTAATGCCTATCACCCAGCTCCCCCATCCCACTACCCCCTCTCCTCTCCAGCAACCCTCAGTTTGTTTCCTATAATTAAGAGTCACTTAAGCTTTGTCTCCCTCTCTGATTTCATCTTATTTTATTTTTTCCCTCTCTTCCCCATGATTCTGTTTTGTTTCTTAAATTCCACATATCAGTGAGATCATACAATGTCTTTCCTTGATTGACTTATTTCACTTAGCATAATACCCTCTAGTTCCATCCACATCGTTGCAAATAGCAAGGTTTCATTTTTTTTTTTAAGATTTTTATTTATTTATTTGTTAGAGAGAGAGAGAGAGAGAGAGCACAGGCATACAGAGTGGCAGGCAGAGGCAGAAGCAGGCTCCCTGCCAAGCAAGGAGCCCGATGTGGGACTCGATCCCAGGACGCTGGGATCATGACCTGAGCCGAAGGCAGCCGCTTAACCAACTGAGCCACCCAGGCATCCCAAGGTTTCATTTTTCTTGATGGTTGAGTAGTACTCCATTATACTTGTATATATATATATATACACATACATTTATATATATATATATATATATACACACACACACACACACACACATACACACATATATAGTATATATGTATACAATATGTATATATTTTGGTATGTATATATACCATATCTTCTTCATCCATTCATTTGTCAATGGACATCTGGGCTCTTTCCATAGTTCAGCTATTGTGGACATTGCTGTTATAAACATTGGGGTGCATGTGCCCCTACAGATCGCTACATTTGTATCTTTGGGGTAAATCACCCAATAATGCAATTGCTGGGTCATAGGGTAGTTCTATTTTCAACTTTTTGAGGCACCTCCATACTCTTCCAGAGTGGCTGCACCAGCTTACATTCCCATCAATATAAGAGGGTTCCCCTTTCTCCGCATCCTCACCAATATCTGCAATTTCCTACCTTGATAATTTTAGCCATTCTCATTGGTGTGAGGTGGTATCTCATTGTGGTTTTGACTTATATTTCCCTGATGCCAAGTGATGTGGAGCATTTTTTCATGTGTCTGTTTGCCATTTGGATGTCTTCTTTGGAGAAATGTTCATGTCTTCTGCCCATTTCTTGATTAGATTATTTATTCTTTGGGTGTTGAATTTGATAAGTTTATAGATTTTGGATACCACCCCTTTACCTGACAAGACATTTGCAATTATCTTCACCCATTCTGTCAGTTGTCTTTGGTTTTGTTGACTGTTTCCTTTGCTGTGCAAAAGCTTTTGATCTTGATGAACTCCCAAGAGTTCATTTTTGTCTTTGTTTTCCCTTGCCTTTAGAGACATGCCTAGCAATAAGCTGCTGCAGGGCTGAGGTCACAGAGGTTGCTGCCTGTGTTCTCTTCTACGATTTTGATGGATTCCTATCTCACATTTAGGTTTTTCATTCATTTTGAGTCTATTTACGGTATAAGGAAATGGTCCAGTTTCATTCTTCTGCATGTGGCTGTCCAATTTTCCCAACACCATTTGTTGAAGAGACTGTCTTTTTCCATTGGATATTCTTTCCTGCTTTGTCGAAGATTAGTAGACCACAGAGTTGAGGGTCCATTACTGGGTTCTCTATTCTGTTCCATTGATCTATGTGTCTGTTTTTGTGCCAACAGCATACTGTCTTGATGATTACAGCTTTATCATTGAACTTTAATTCCAGAATAATGATACCACCAGCCTGTTTTCTTTCTCAACATTCTCTGATTACTTGGGATCTTTTCTGGTTTCATACAAATTTTAGGATTATTTATTCCAGCCCTGTGAAAAAGTTGATGGTATTTTGATCAGGACTGCATTAAATGTATAGACTGTTGTAGGTAACATAGACATTTTAATAATATTTGTTTTTCCAATCTATGAGCATGGAACGTTCTTCTGTTTCTTTGTGTCTTCTTCAATTACTATTCTGTATTTTTTTTTAGTACAGATCCTTTGCCTCTTTGGTTAGATTTATTCCTAGTTATCTTATGGTTTTGGATCCAATTGTAAATGGATCGACTCCTTAATTTCTCTTCTGTCTCATTGTTATTGTACAGAAATGCAACTGATTTCTGTGCATTGATTTTATATCCTGCACTTTGCTGAATTCCTGTATGAGTACTAGCAATTTTGAGGTGGAATCTTTGGGATTTTCAGAAAATATTCATGTCATCTGCAAAGAGTGAGAGTTTGACTTCTTCTTTGCTGATCTGGATGTCTTTTATTTCTTTTTGTTGCCTGACTACTGAGACTAGGACTTCTGGTACTGTGTTGATCAGAGAGCAGACATCCCTGTCATGTTCCTGATCTTAGGGGAAAAGCTCTCAGTTTTTTCCTCACTGAGAATGATATTCGCTGTGGGCTTTTCAAATATGTGGCTTTTATGATATTGAGGTATGTTCCCTCTATCCCTACACTGTGAAGAGGTGTAATCAAGAAAGGATGCTGTACTTTGTCAAATGCTTTTTCTGTATCTACTGATTGATTTGCAGATGTTGAACCACCTTTGAGGCCCAGGAATAAATCCCACTTGGTTGCAGTGAATAATCTTTTCAATATACTGTTGGATCCTCTTGGCTATTATCTTGATGAGAATTTTTGCATCTATGTTCATCAGGGATATTGGTCTGTAATTCTCATTTTTGGTGGGGTCTTTGTCTGACTTTGGGATCAAAGTAATGTTGGCCTCACAGAAAGAGTTTGGAAGTTTTCCTTACCTTTCTATTTTTTGAAACAGCTTCAGAAGAACAGGTATTAATTCTTCTTTAAATGTTTCGCAGAGGGACACCTGGGTGGCTCAGTTGGTTAAGCGGCTGCCTTCGGCTCAGGTCATGATCCCAGCGTCCTGGGATCGAGTCTCACATCGGGCTCCTTGCTTGGCAGGGAGCCTGCTTCTCCTTCTGCCTCTGCCTGCCTCTCTCTGCCTGTGCTCGCTCTCTCTCTCTCTCTAATAAATAAATAAAATCTTAAAAAAAAAATTTAAAAAAAAAATGTTTGGCAGAATTCCCCTGAGAAGCCGTCCAGCCCAGGACTCTTGTTTTTTGGGAGATTTTTTTTTATTACTGCTTCAATTTCCTTGCTGGTTATGGGTCTGTTCAGGTTTTCTATTTCTTCCTGTTTCAGTTTTGGTAGTTTATATGTCTCTAGGGATGTAGGGATGTATCCATGTCTTCCAGACTACCTAATTTGTTGGCATATAGTTGCTCATAATATGTTCTTATAATCGTTTGCATTTCTTCAGTGTTGGTTGTGATATCTCCTCTTTCATTTATGATTTTATTTATTTGGGTCCTTTCTATTTTCTTTTTGATAACGCCAGGGGTTTATCAACCTTATTAATTCTTTCAAAAAACCAGCACCTAGTCTCATTGATTTGTTCTACTGTTCTTTTGGCTTCATTTCACTGATTTCTGCTCTAATCCTTATATATTTCTCTTCTCCTGCTGGGTTTAGACTTTATTTGCTGTTCTTTCTCCAGCTCCTTTAGATTAGGCTGTGTATTTGAGACCCTGTTTCTTGAGAAAGGCTTGTATTGCTATGTAGTTCCCTCTTGGGACTGCATTTGCTGCTTCCGAAAGGTTTTGAACAGCTGTGCTTTCATTTTCATTTGTTTCCATGAATTTTTTAAATTCTTTGATTTTCTGGTTGACCCATTCATTCTTTGATAGGATGCTCTTTAACCTCCATGTTTTGAGTTCTTTCCAAATTTCCTATTATGATTGAATTCAAGTTTCAAAGTATTGTGATCCAAAAATATACAGGGTATATCTCTGATATCAGCTGAGACCTGATTTGTGACCCAGTATGTGATCTATTCTGGAGAATGTTCCATGTGCACTCAAGGAGAATGTGTATTCTGTTGCCTTAGGATGAAATGCTCTGAAAACATCTGTGAGGTCCGTCTAGTCCAGTGCATCATTCAGAGCCCTTGTTTCCTTGTTGATCTCCTGCATAGATGATGTGTCCATTGTAGTGAGTAGGGTGTTAAAGTCCCCTACTATTATTGTATTATTATCGATGTGTTTTCTGTGTTTGTTCTATTGATGGGTCTTGCTTTTTTATCCAACATGATACCTTGCATCTTTTGATTGGGGCATTTAGTCCATTTACATTCAGAGTAACTACTGAAAGATATAAATTTAGTGCCACTGTATTACCTATAAAGTCACTGTTTCTGTATATTGTCTCTGTTCCTTTCTGGTCTATGTTACTTTTGGGCTCTCTCTTCACTTAAAAGATCTCCTTTAATATTTTTTGCAGGGCTGGTTTAGTGATCACAAATTCTTTTAGTTTCTGTTTGTCCTGGAGGCTTTTTATCTCTCCTATTTTGAGTGCCATCCCTGCTGGATAAAGTATTCTTGGCTGCATGTTTTTCTCATTTAGGACCCTGAATATATCATTCTAGTCATTTCTGGCCTGACAGGTCTCAGTGGATAGGTTTGTTGCTCACCTAATGTTTCTGCCTTCTAGGTTACGGACCTCTTGTCCTAGGATGCTTTTACGATTTTCTCTTTGTCTCTGAGATTTGCAAGTTTCACTATTATATGTCGAGGTATTGGCCTATTTTTTTTTATTTTGAGAGGGATTCTTTGTGTCTCCTAGACTTGAAAGCCTGCTTCTTTCCCCAGATTAGGGAAGTTCTCTCCACTATAATTTGCTCCAATATACCTTCTGCTCCTCTCTCTTTCCTCTTCTTCTGGGATCCCAATTATTCTAATATTATTTTGCTTTATGGTATCACATCTCTCTCAAATTCTGCCCCCATGAGCCAGTATTTGCTTATCTTTTTTCCAGCTTCTTTCTTCTCCATCATCTGGTCTTCTATATCACTAAATCTCTCTTCTGCATCATTTATTCCAGCAGTTCTACCCTCCATTTTTTATTGCATCTCATTAGTACCCTTTTTTGTTTCAACATGATTAGATTTTAGTTCTTTTATTTCTCCTGAAAGGGATTCTCTAGTGTCTTCTATGCTTTTTTCAAGCCCAGCTACTATCCTTATAATCATTATTCTAAACTCTGGTTCTGACATCCATACTGATTAATAAGCCCATGGCAGTTCGTATTGCCTCTTGTTCTCTTTTTTTGAGTTGAGTTTTTCCATCTTGTCATTCTTGCAGAAAGTGATCACTTTTCTATTTGTAGAGTTACAGCTATTCTTTTCTTAGATCTGCTGGAGTTTGCGGGTGTTCAGAATGATTTGACAGCTATCTAGCTGAATTCCTGGGACCAAATGAAACTAAGACCTCCTACTCCTCTACCATCTTGGAATTCTCCCCTTTTATTCTTATAGTACTTAACTATATATATTTTAAAGGTACAATTTACATGATTTGCTGATGTGGTGATATCAGTGAGGTGTGAGGAAATGAGATTAACATTATTTATAAACATTTCTTCCTTTTTCTTGGTCAGCAATTTACCTATTGTTCTTTTCAAAGAATCAGATTTTGGGTGTATTTGTTAAGTCCATCTTAAAAAGTTTTATTCCAGGATGCCTGGGTGGCTCAGTCAGTTAAATGCCTGCCTTCAGGTCATGATCCCAGGGTCCTGGGAACAAGTCCCAAGTCAGGGCCTCTGCTTAGCTCCCTGCTTATCCCTCTCCCTCTGTCTGCCACTCCCCTTCCCTATGCTTTCTTTCTGTCAAATAAGTAAATAAAATCTTTTTTTAAAAATCTGTAGGAAGGGCGCCTGGGTGGCTCAGTGGGTTAAAGCCTCTGCCTTCAGCTCAGGTCATGATCCCAGGGTCCTGGGATCGAGCCCCGCATCGGGCTCTCTGCTTGGCGGGGAGCCTGCTTCCCTTCCTCTCTCTCTGCCTGCCTCTCTGCCTACTTGTGATCTCTCTCTGTCAAATAAATAAATAAAAATTAAAAAAAAAAATCTGTAGGAAAAAACACACTAGATGACTATTATGAAAAAAGCAGTGTACCACAATGATCAAAAGTAAAGTCTCACTGTCCTACCATTTCCTAGTTATGTTATATTGGGCAAGTTACTTAAATTTTCTGTACCTTACAGAAATTAAGTAATTCATGTAAAAACTTAACACACTGGCTGGCTAATGAAAAAGCCCATTATATATATTTTTATATTAAAAGCCCATTAAATATTGGTCATTATTATTTCAGGAGACTGAAATAATTATATAACTATTTTATTAAGATATAACAAAATAAAGAGATTTGTATAAGTTAGATAGTCAAACATACTTCTATCTCAGCTTGTCTAATTCCTACTCATTCTTGAAATTTTAGCTTAGACTCCCATGACTACCCTGTCAAGTTCTGGTTACCTGTCCCTCCTTTGTCCGTCCCTTATAATAAACACTTACAATTCTATCAACACTTATATTCTATCATAATTGCTTTCTTAACTATTTCCCCTACTAGCCTATCAGCTCTATGAATGGAAAAATTAAACTTTATATCCTTGCACCTTCTGTGTCCCACACATAAAAGGTGCTCAATTGGAGTGCATAGGTGGCTCAGTTGGTTGAGCATCCAACTCTTCATTCTGGCTCAGGTCATGATTTCAGGGTCGTGGGATTGAGCCCCACATCAGGCTCCATACCCTGCAGGGAGTCTGCTTAAGACTCTCTCTCCTTCTCTGCCTCTCCCCCTGCTCATGGTCTCTCTAAAATAAATAAATAGGGGCACCTGGGTGGCTCAGTGGGTTAAAAAGCCTCTGCCTTCAGCTCAGGTTATGATCCCAGGGCCCTGGGATAGAGCCCCGCATCGGGCTCTCTGCTCAGCAGGGAGCCTGCTTCCTCCTCTCTCTCTGCCTGCCTCTCTGCCCACTTGTGATCTCTGTGTGTCAAATAAATAAATAAAATCTTAAATAAATAAATAAATAGATAAATCTTTAAGTGCTCAATAAATATTTGCAGAGTGAAGACATAAACTAATACAGTAATAACTAGATTACAAGAAGAATAAGTTGCAATGACATGTTTCCCTAGTCCACCCCTTCCCAGAACAATTAGCAAAACACACACACACATCATCATCATCACCATCATCATCATCTTCACACCAGGACCCTGATCCATACAGAGCCAGGATACAGAGATAATCAGTATAATAATAATTCACCAGAGTTTTGTTCTAAGAGGCAATAATATTAGCAAGATAAAGATTGGTTTAACTTGTCAATGTATCATTCTGAGACTGAACTAGCTATTTGCAGGACTTGAACAACCCCTACTGCCATCTTGACAAAAACACCCTTTTCAGGGAAATAGAGAGATGTGGCTTCAGAGAAACACATTACTGTGCTAACAGCTATAATAAACACAGTGAAAAATTACTCTAAGCCTTATCTTCTGGAAGGTGGGGAGCACTCAGAAGCCTCCTCGGCAAGGGTAACCTAGTTTCTGTTAGTTACCCTGCTGTCTAATACAGCATATTCTGATAAATTAAATTCATCACAAGAACTCCTCCCATTTTTTGGAAAACGAGATAAGGAAATAATCTTTGAACCCCGAAATGAAACTACTCACACTCCACATGGCCTAAGACTCAACCCCAAAGCATTGCTTCCAATATCTCCTATCCTCCCTGAGACTGGTGGGACAGCAAGTGAAGGCTGCAGTAAGAAGAGCCATATCAAATTTATTATGATGAACAAAGCAAAACCAGTTTTTGTTTGGTCTATTTGCTGTACCTGGCTCAAATACACATACCCAGATCTGAATGGGGTAGGGCTGGTGAGGTACACTGTAGAATGCTTGGGATTTCTAAAAGAATACTGAGGTTAAGAAAGCAGAAGTTACTTCAGCAGTATGTGGACCCTCCAAGTCTCACCATACCAGTGCACTATTTGGTACCAACTACGAGACTGTGACTTGATAAAAAGAAATATATACTTAGTCTTCAACCACTGTTCTAGGCACACAACTAGTAAAACCCTAGTGATTTGCCAAGGGAGTGGTAATATTCTTTTGTTATGTTAATAAGATGACTTTTGGAAAGCCTCTAGGTAACGTCAGGATGGGAGTTGGTTGCAAAGAGAACCAACCATGTGATTAGAGGGTTGGAACTTTTAGTCTTACCCCACAAACATTTAGGGAAGAAGGGAAAGGCTGGAGGTTGAATTAATCACCAATGCCCAGAGATTTAATCAATTGTGCCTATGTAATGAAGTCTCCATAAAAAACCAGAAGGATGAGGTTCAGAGAGCTTCCACCAGGTTGGTGAACACATAGAGATTTAGGAAGAGTGTTGCACCTACAGAACAGGAAAGCTCCATGCCCCTTCTTGCATACTTTGCCCTATGCATCCCTTCAATCTGGCTGCTCCTGAGTTGTATCCTTTTATAATAAACTGGTAATCTCATAAGTAAAAAGTTTCTCTGAATTCTGTGAGCCACTCTAGCACATTAGCTGGCCACAAGAAAGGGGGCACAGTATGCTTGATGTCTTCAATCTACAGCCAGTAGGGTCAGAAGCAGATGACAACCTAGATTTGCAACTGGCATCTGAAGTGGACTCTAGGAGGCAGTGGGCAATCTTGCAGCAAGCACTGAGCCCTTAATCTGTGGGATCTGGCCCTATCTCGAGGTAGGGTCAGAATTAACTGCTCAGTGGTGCCGAAAAAAAACACACATCAGATGGACCAACTACAATTTCAGAAAATAACATCCATATTGTTGGTTACTAAATGGGGTACAAGATCGACCTCCTAATATATGTTTTGTATGCTAATTTTATACAATAAGAAATTCCAAGGACCCAGGGGACCACCACCTACACACCTTAGCCAGCACCTTCCAAAGGGTGGTGATAAACAGTTTTGATTTCAACAATTTGCCAAAATAAAAAGGGGACTAAAGAAACAGCTATGAGACAGGAGTAATGTATTCCCACTCCCATGAGTGGAAATATAGTTTGTGTAAAAAGAGGACAACAGGAGTGCCTGGGTGGCTCAGTGGGTTAAAGCCTCTGCTTTCAGCTCAGATCATGATCCCAGGGTCCTGGGATCGAGCCCCAAGTTGCGCTCTCTATTCAGCGGGGAGCCTGCTTCCCTTCCTCTCTTTCTGCCTGCCTCTCTGCCTACTTGTGATCTGTCAGTCAGATAAATAAATAAAAATCTTAAAAAAAAAAAAAAGAAAAAAAAAAAGGACAACAGAGTTACAGAAGTCCCAGGAATTCCAGAGCACATTTTCAAAAGATTGCTTAGTCAAAAGTCAATTACTTAAAGGATATTAAGGTTGTTTTTAAAATTGGCATGACAGGGACGCCTGGGTGGCTCAGTTGGTTAAGCGGCTGCCTTCGGCTCAGGTCATGATCCCAGCGTCTTGGGATCGAGTCCCACATCGGGTCCTTGCTCGGCAGGGAGCCTGCTTCTCCCTCTGCCTCTGCCTGCCACTCTGTCTGCCTGTGCCCGCTCTCTCTCTCTCTCTCTGACAAATTAAAAAAAAAAAAATTTGGCATGACAACCATGTCTGAGTCTTTGCAAATATCCCAACATCTAGTAGAGACATAACTATCTGGAAGGACTTACAAATAGGAGAAGCAATTCTTTAAGGTATCCTCAGCAGTTAAGACTTTCTGTAACAAGGAAACAAACTCAGTCCTCAGTGGCGTAAGCAAAACAGAGAATCTGCTATTTATTTTAGAGAATAACCAGGAGTAAGCTGACCTCTGTTGCAACCAATGCTTGAGGATGACAAAGATCCAACTCTTCTTTTTCAAGATTTCATTTATTTATTTGTCAGAGAGAGAGCGGGCACACAAGTAGGGGGAACAGCAGGCAGAGGAAGAAGCAGGCTCCCCACTGAGCAAGAAGCCCAATGTGGGACTCGATCCCAGGACCCTGGGATCATGGCCTGAGCCAAAAGCAGACGCTTAACTGACTGAGACCTCAGGTGTCCCAAGGATCCAACTCCTGGCTCTCTTTCACCTAGACTGGATCTAGTCTCAGTATCCACATTGTGGTCCCCAACAACTTAACACTCACATCATCAGCATATCCAGTCCAACAGGAGAGAGCAAGGTCCTTGTCTGAGATTTATTCTGACTTGCTGGTTTAGGTCATGTTTGTACTACTGAACCAAACCAAAGTGACACACTGATCAGCTAAGGCCTATGTTATGTCCTCCTCCTCCCACCCCTCTTAGGCCAAGTCAATCGAATATTGAGAAACGGCATTTCGCACTAAAATTAAAGCTACTGGGGCACCTGGGTGGCTCAGTGGGTTAAAGCCTCTGCCTTCAGCTCAGGTCATGATCCCGGGGTCCTGGGATGGAGCCCCACATAGGGCTCTTCGCTCTGTGGGGAGCCTGCTTCCTTCTCTCTCTCTCTGCCTGCCTCTTTGCCTACTTGTGATCTCTGTCTGTCAAATAAATAAATAAAATCTTTTTAAAAATTAAATTAAAGCTACTAAACCAAAGGGGAAATGGAATGTAAATTAAGAGACAAACAATAATGTCCCCCATGGTGCTATATTGCCTATAGGAGACAAAACCATCACTTGGATGACTGTCATTTCTACCATAACTCAGTGAGGGAAGCTATGAGGCAGAGCCATAATTTCTCAAACAAGGAGAGAGAGAAGAATTGCTCAAATGCCTAACTGCACCATCTTTAGAGAAATGATATTTGAAAGACTAAGCAGATATAACAGACAGATTACATGGCTCTCACTAAGCCCCTTGCCAAGTTGACTAGAGAAGAGTCTGGCAGGTCTTAGCATCTTATATCAGCAAGAAAACAGCAGGGGCAACTGTGTGTACTTTAAGGCAGGTACTCAATCTATGGCCTAGTTTTGGAGAGAGATGGGAAAGCACTGCAAGCAGCAATGTTAAACAATGGTGGAAAAATCAATGTCCCTGTAATGACTCTTTACAACTCCCATAAGGCTTTGCACAATAACCTTTTATACACCCACTTCAAATGACTGAGGGGTCAATTCTGTATCAAGATGATTCAGAGAAAATAAACATATGGCATTCCCTATTCAGAAACCATCCAAGAGACTAATATACCATTAACAAGTTTGAGTTTTATCACTGAATAATAATCCAAAAATACAAGGAAAACATATAGAGGTACCTTCATAAATACAGATTGATAAAAACTTCATACATGTCCATTAAATTGAATATCACAGGGCAACAAGAATGACCCTTACACTATGATCACAGTATTGATTATTGGCAGTGCAAAATCAATTGCTTCCATCCCTAAACCACTGAGGTAATATCTAGAAGGAGTAGAGGTCTTCTGAGTTCTGTATATATATCTGGAGCAGCCTTGATTTACACACCCTTAAAACTTGAGCCACTGCTCCCAAATGAGCCATTTCCCAAATGAAAATGGGAAGATTTATAACATCCTATAGCAGTAAAGGGGAGCAAGGGAACAGTGAACACTCCTCATAGGGAAGACTAAAGGTAAAAATGTTCTCTCTTCCAGGAATGTCAGAAATTATCACTAACTAATGGATGACTACAGCCCTCCAGTAAAATGGGTTTTGAAAACAGCTGTATACAGTCTCAAAAATCGTATCTAGTAATTCAGAGGAATACTTGCCAGCTTAACATAGTACAACCAAACCAGGGCCAGAACTGGCAGAGAGAAGACGGGAGCCACCCCTACCTGCCAACTGACACTAATAAGCAAACATTAGCCAGGAGTGCCCCAAGTGAGAACTAAGAAGAGATTCATTCACCGACCAGATTAACAACACATATCACCATCCTACAAGTGATCAGGACACAGCAGTCATAAGGAGAAGGAGGGGATACTTAATACCTTAGGGAGGAGTCCTTAGTTACTTCTCAAAGAAAAGGAAGACACCTCCCTCCACTACACACGGAAGCAATGAGTTCCCTTTCACAGATTCTAAAGCACAAACCTCAGATTGTGGATTGTGCCTGGGATATGTCTAGGGCAAGAATTTGAAAATGGTATCAGTACTACAAAAGGACAGGAAAAGGATAGGGAAGACTTAGAGTGGAAAGGGCTGGGAAGAAATTGCAGTTCAATAGTAGAATGGCAACACTTTCTCAGGACCAGAGATCCAACCAAAATTTTGATCTATGAATTGAGGATGCCCAGAAAGAACGCTTTCTATGTGGCCTGATAACAACAGATAATGGGGTATACACTCTACTGACTAAAGGGGGAGGGAGAAGTAGTCCCTTTTACAGTGAATCAGAATTCAACTAAGGGAAGAGAGTAACAGGACTGAGTCCTCTCATCTATGCCTATCTACCTATCTCCACTAATGCAAGTCATTTAATGATTACTGGCATATTCAGGTTTTCTGTTTCTTGAATCAGTTTTTAAAAAGCATTTTTAAGCCACCCATTTCATCTAAGTATTCAAGTGGGCGTAAGGAAATATGAGCAGGAACCAACAATGTTTACTATAGCAGGGAAAGGCCCTTTCTCTCTTAACCACTCTCCTATTTTCCATCTCTTTCTCTACATTGCACTCTGGCAATTTCTTCAAATCTATCTGCAAATCATTAATTCTCTCTTAGCCATTTCCACTTTGTAACTCAGTGAAATATTCAGTGAGCCAAGAGTGAACCCTAATGTAAACTATAGACTTTGGGTGATACTGATGTGTTAATGTAGGTTCATCAATTTTAACAAATGTATACAACCGTGGTGTGGGATGCTGAGTGGCAGAGGGCTGCAAATGCATGGGGACGGGGGGACGGGGGTGGGGGTGGAGTGGACATGAGAACTTCTGTACTTTCTGTTCAACTGTGCCGTGAATTCGAAACCGCTCTAAAAAATAAAGTTTATTAACTGCTTTTTTAAGTTTCCTTTTTTAAAAAGGAAAGAAGAAAATGAGAGAAAGATGAGGAAAGGGAGGAATAATTAATAGGGAAATGATCAAATTTTTGTCATATGAGATACTATGAACCATGAAATGTTATGTAGATTTTAAAAAGTGTACAGTGTATCTATTGTAAGATGAAAAATTCTCCAAGTTTTATACTTAAGTTAAAACAAGGAAGTCACGGAGCAGTATGTAAAATATGGCCTTACTATAATTTTTAAAACTGTATGTTTATAGACCTGTGTATATATGTATTTTTAAGTGTAATAAAATACACATAAAACTTTATAAACCTTCCCACAGAAAATGAGTACAGTATGAAAAGGGAGATAAAGGAGCAATTTTTATAAATATACTTAACCTAAAAAATAAAAAAAGAAATTCAGTGTGGCATGTACTACATTCACCATCGTTGTCTAGTTCCAAAACATTTTCATCACCCCAAAAGTATTTATTCATTATTAATGTCAGTATAACTTTTTAATTATTCATTAAGTCAGTATAAATTTTCTGTGAATCCCCACAAAGAAGATAAGATCTCAAGGGGTAACGAGCACTCTAGAAAATCTTGGTTTTTAAGTTGACTGGCTTCTCAAAAGAGTTATCTCACCAATCTACAATGTCTCAATGCATTTCTATACCCCCCCCCAAAAAAAAAAATCCAAAATCATGGAGATAAAGTTTAAAATCTAAAATATATGCTCTATATATGCTTTTTAATATATGCTCTATATATTTCCTTTTTAATATATGCTCTAATAAAATATTTTAAAGTTACACTACAGAACTGTTTTGTCACCAGTTCAGCAAAAGGTCAAATCAAGAGTATTTACAGAACTACCACTACCACTTCCTGCATCATTTGCTTTCCCTTGGTTTCTCCAAACCATGTAATAAAGCAGTCCAGCAGGACTGTGAAGTTAAAATTAACCTGCTATTTTAGAGGACCAAGTCCAGGCACTAAGCATTCTTATAAATAACATCAAGAAACAACCAAAACCCATCTACACAGTAAAAACTTTATTTTAGTAACATATGTTCGCTAAAATTCTTTACAAATTATATTCTTGGGCTTAGGAATGCTTCTCTACTTCTAAAACATGTGAAATACAGATGGGCAAGGCTGCCTCAAATCTGTTTCTAGTATTAACCTATAAATAAAATTCTGCCTTCTGATCTTCTAGTTATTCAATGTTCATTATGAACAAACTAAATATAAGGCCTTGAGAAGGCACTGGAGAAAAAAATTTTTAAGTTAATAATAGTTCCTGCCTAAAAGGAGCATCCAGTCTGGTAATTAGAGTTAAGGAAAACTGAAGTGAAACACAATTCAAAATAGAAGGTGTTAGGTAGCACAAGAGAAATACAAAGTGTGATGGGAGTTTGTAAGAGGGTTTATGTAAAAAAACTGTTCCTAAGTGTTTAGTAAGGTGCCCAGTGTCATCTGGGTACTAAGGATAGCAACAGTGCACAGCCCTCAAGAAATCTGACAGCCCAGTGCTCCTGGGGGGCTCAGTCAATTAAGGATCTGCCTTTGGCTCAGGTCATGATCCCAGGACCCAGGCCCCACATCAGCTCCCTGCTCAGCAGGAAGCCTGCTTCTCCCTCTCCTGCTCCTCCTGCTTGTGCTCTCTGTCAATCTGTCAAATAAATAAAACCTTTTAAAAATTTTTTTTAATTTAAAAACTTAAAAAAAAAGAAATTTCACAGTCTAGGGGACCTGACTGGCTCAGTCAGTGGAGTATGAGGCTCTTGATCTTGGGGTTGGGTACAGTTTTCTCCATTTCCCTAATATCTCTCACAGAAGAAATTGTGCTTATCAATCACATTAAAATAAATTCACATTTTCAAAATAAGTGATAGAATAGAACTGAGTATATTAGTGCTTATATCCACCAAAATACTTAATCTCAATTCTTTTTTTTTTTTATTTAAGATTTTATTTATTTATCCAATAGACAGAAATCACAAGTAGGCAGAGAGAGAGAGAGGAGGAAGCAGGCTGTCCACGGAGCAGAGAGCCCGATGCGGGGCTCGATCCCACGACCCTGGGATCATGACCCGAGCCGAAGGCAGCGGCTTTAACCCGCTGAGCCACCCAGGTGCCCCTACTTAATCTCAATTCTTAAGAGTACTGAGGATGGGAAATAATTTGCTGTTTTCTAATAAACATTCTTAGAAAGCAATGACTGATATTCTTGGACACTGCAATAACCTAAAACCAAACAAAGATTGTCAATAAACTCCTACTTTATAAGCAGTTAGTAGAATAACTACACTGTCATTAAGGAGATCAAAATAAGTTACCCACAAGAACACTTTAATTTTTTTTTACCAAAACAGTTAATGCCAGGGAAAACCAGAATTATTAGCTATAGTAAGAAATCAACTATTTGTATCAGAATATCTGTCCTCCAAAGCAATCTTTTATGATTTCATCATGAAATATGGACACAAGTTAAATCCATTAATCCTCCAAATATGAACCATTTTCAATTTTTGAAAACGCTACTTACAACTTTTACTTGGCTTCCATGCTACTCCCAGCTATTTACTTTGGACATTTAAAGATAATGCCAGGATCAGCCTCCAATTTCTAAAGCTGACAGACATAGGAAGCAGAAGACATCAGAAGACAAGCCAGGCTTGATAAGATGATGATTCAGGAGTAGATGCAAGGCAGATTATTTAACTATCCCAGAATTTTCACCAAATCAGAACCAACATTAGAAATCAGGTTTCCCAATATCTGTCTTTAATCATCACTGTCATATTTGATTCTCTCTTCATACCAAACAAAAAAAAACCCCAGTTAACTGTATTAGTGTAATGGTAAGAACCAGGGCTCTGGGGATATTCTCCATTGCTGCTTACTAGTTTTCTGACCATGGGCAAACTAGCCTTTCAAAGACTCAGTTTCCTCATCTATAAATTGAGGCTAATAATATTAAACTGACTTTCCATTCCTATGTTTTAAAAATTAAGGGAGGGAGCCTGGGTTGGTTAGG
>RCUC01145523.1:0-12622 GCA_003697995.1 Taxidea taxus jeffersonii | reverse complement strand
CCTGTGTCTTTTGATTGGGGCATTTAGCCCATTTACGTTCAGGGTAACTATTGAGAGATATGGATTTAGTGCCAATGTATTGCCTGTAAGGTGATTGTTACTGTATATTGTCTCTGTTCCTTTCTGATAATACTTTTAGGGTCTCTCTTTGCTTAGAGGACCCCTTTCAATATTTCCTGTAGAGCTGGTTTGGTGTTTGCAAATTCTTTCAGTTTTTGTTTGTCCTGGAAGCTTATCTCTCCTTCTATTTTCAGTGTTAACCTAGCTGGATAAAGTATTCTTGGCTGCATGTTTTTCTCGTTTAGTGCTCTGAATATATCATGCCAGTTCTTTCTGGCCTGCCAGGTCTCTGTGGATAAGTCTGCTGCCAATCTAATATTTTTACCATTGTATGTTACAGACTTCTTGTTCCGTGCTTTCAGGATTTTCTCTTTGTCGCTAAGACTTGTAAATTTTACTATTAGATGATGGGGTGTGGACCTATTCCTATTGATTTTGAGGGGGGTTCTCTGCACCTCCTGGATTTTGATGCTTGTTCCCTTTGCTATATTAGGGAAATTCTCTACAATAATTCTCTTGTGTACCTTCTGCTCCTCTTTCTCCTTCTTCTGGAATCCCAATTATTCTTTTTTTAAAAACACTTTATTTATTCTTTTTCTTTAGAGATTTTTATTTATTTATTTGTTAGGGAGAGAGAGAGAGCGAGCACAGGCAGACAGAGTGGCAGGCAGAGGCAGAGGGAGAAGCAGGCTCCCTGCCGAGCAAGGAGCCAGATGTGGGACTAGATCCCAGGATGCTGGGATCATAACCTGAGCCGAAGGCAGCTGCTTAACCAACTGAGCCACCCAGGTGTCCCTGGAATCCCAATTATTCTAATGTTGTTTCGTCTTATGGTGTTACTTATCTCTCGAATTCTCCCCTCGTGGTCCAGTAGTTGTTTGTCTCTCTTTTGCTCAGCTTCTTTATTCTCTGTCATTTGGTCTTCTATATCACTAATTCTTTCTTCTGCCTCATTTATCCTAGCAGTAAGAGCCTCCATTTTTGATTGCACCTCATTAATAGCTTTTCTTTTTCAACTTGATTAGATTTTAGTTCTTTTATTTCTCCAGAAAGGGCTTTTATTTCTCCTGACAGGTTTTCTCTAATATCTTCCATGCCTTTTTCGAGCCCGGCTAGAACCTTGAGAATTGTCGTCCTGAATTCCAGATCTGACATATTACCAATGTCTGTATTGATTAGGTCCCTAGCCTTCGGTACTGCCTCCTGTTCTTTTTTTTGTGGTGAGTTTTTCCACTTTGTCATTTTGTCCAGATAAGAGTATATGAAGGAGCAAATGTAATACTAACAGGGTGGCAAAGACCCCAGGAAGATGTGCTTTAACCAAATCAGAAGAGACCCGAAATCGTGGCGGGCGGGGGGGGCGGGGGGAGGAAGTGGGTAAAAAGAAGTTCAGAAAAGAGAAAAAAAATAAAAAAAAAAAAAGGAACACAAATAAAGAAAAAAATATAAAAAAAGAAAATATATATATATGTATTAGACTGGTGACTAGAACAGGGTCACCCACTTAATTTTGGGAGTATTTTGGTCTCTTAGAAGAAACTATCTCCCAAAATTTTAAAGAATGCAAAACATATATAAGGGTAAACACAATGAAGGAATGAAATATGGCTATAAAGATTAAAAAACAAATTTTTTTTTCCAGCAAAGGAGTTGATAAGGTATATTGGTAGGGAGAATAAAATTAAAAAAAAAAAAGTGGAGAGAACTTCCTTGGGTTGGAGACTAGATCAAGTCCGGCACTAGATTTGGGGTGTATTTTGATCTATTAGAAGAAGTTGTACCCCAAATTTTTAAGAAGAAAAAAAACCCCTATGTGTATACAAAGAATAAAGTTAGATACAGTGAAGGATAAAATATGACTATAATAATAAAGGTTCAAAAATATTTTTTTAAGTAAGTTATTAAGATAAACTAGTTAAAAAACGTTAAAGGAGGAAAGGGTAAAAATTTTAAAAAATTAGCAGAAGAGAAAAAAAATTTAAAAAAAATTAACTTTGCAAGACTAAAGATTCATGGGGAGAAAGCCAAGAATTCCATGCTTTGCTCTCTCCTCCTCTGGAATTCCGCTGTTCTCCTTGTTAAGTGAACTTGGTCTTGGCTGGATTTCTTGTTGACTTTCTGGGGGAGGGGCCTGTTGTAGTGATTTTCAAGTGTCTCTGCCCCAGGTGGAATTGCACAGCCCTTACCAGGGGCCGGGCTAAGTAATCCTCTCAGGTTCGCTTTCTGGGGCTTTTGTTCCCTGAACGCTTTCCGTAGAGTTCCGGAGGACGGGAATGAAAATGGTGGCCTCCCAATCTCCGGCTCCGAGGAGCCGAGATCTCGGGGCCCCAGTCATCAGTGCGCCTTCAGAGAAAAGCACTTAATCACTCCCGTCTCCCCAGCCTCCAGCCGCGCTTGGAGAAAATCGCGTGCAATCAGTCCCGTCTCACTGGCTTCTGGCTGCGCTCCGAGGTCACCCAGCCTATGACTAAGCATCTGTGTCTCTGTCAGAGTCCCACCTGGAGTCTCCGAACCCCGCAGATCCCTGAGCTCTCCCAGGTCTCTCCCAGGTCGGAGTCTCCCGGATCTTGTGGGAACCCCTCTCACAGAGCACTGGCCTGTGTCACAGATTATGGTTCAAGGTAACTCCAAGTTGAGAGCTCCTCCTCGGCTCTGTCTCTGCAGCTGGCTTCCCTGCTGTAATACCTGTGAGCTCTGCAACACTCAGACACCCTCGACCTTTCTGTGACCCCGCGGGACCTGAGTCCACGCTGTCCCCGTGAGGTCTTCACCCCAGTTTAGCCTCTGGAGCGATGTCCCTCCATGGAGCAGACTTTTAAAAGTCCTGATTTTGTACTCCGTTGTTCCGCCACTTGCGGGGAGCCGGCCCCTCCCCCCCGGGGTCTATCTTCCCATTGCGTTGGATTCACTTCTCTGCTGGTCCTACCTTTTAGAAAGTGGTCGATTTTCTGTTTATGGATTGTTGCTCTTCTTCTCTTCGATCTCCTGTTGGATTCGTAGGTGTTCGGAATGGTTTGATAGGCTATCTAGCTGATCTCCTGCTGCCTGATGTCATCTCAGCCTGCTACTTCTCTGCCATCTTGACTCCTCCCCCCCAAAAGTTTTTTAAATAATAAAATAAATTCAATTAGGATATTTTTTAAAATCAAAAATATCCGAGCTTATTTAAAATAAAGAATAGGTGAAAAAAACAGGTGGGAGAAAACCATAGCAAAACATAAAGTTACACCAATTAAAGCAGTGCACAATAGGGGTGCCTGGCTGGTTCAGTCAGTGGAGTGTGTGATCCCAGTCTTGAGGCTGTGAATTTGAGCCCCACACTGAGTGTAGAGATTATTTAAAAATAGTTTTTTAAGTTTTTTTCCCAAGATTTTATTCATTTATTTATATATATAGAGAGAGCGCACACACACTAGCCGGGAGAGGGGCAGAGGAGGAGGGAGAGAGGAATCTCAAACAGATTCCCTACTGAGCACAGAGCCCTTTGTGGGACTTTATCTCACCACCCTGAGATCATGTCCTAAGTCCAGTCCAAGAGTCAAAACACTCAACGGACTGAGCCACCAGGCACCCCCCAAAATAAAATCTTTTTAAAAAATGTACAAAAATAATCTGTGGAATAGCATAGGTTTTCTAGAATCAATGCTATTATTTTAAACAATTGAATATATAGTAAAGGGGGTCATATCCACAGAGAAGGAAAGGATTATTTTTAAATGTTGCTAGGACAATTGGTTTATAATGGAGAGAAATATAATTTTTTATCTCATGAAATAAATTCCAGATTAGATGGTTAAATGACTATATCTATCTATGTAGATGGATCTTTTTTTTTTTTAAAGATTTTATTTATTTATTTGATAGACAGAGATCACAAGTAGGCAGAGAGGCAGAGAGAGAGAGGAGGAAGCAGGCTGTCCGCAGAGCAGAGAGCCCAATGCGGGGCTTGATCCCACGACCCTGGGATCATGACCGGAGCCGAAGGCAGTGGCTTTAACCTACTGAGCCACCCAGGCGCCCCTGAAGATGGATCTTTATGCTAAATGTTATTTGAGGTGGTAAAGAAACAGGCTTTGGTGAATCTTAAGATCTGCGTTTTTCTTCCTTGTATTATTTACCATTTTCTGAAAATGGAGTCTATTCTTTCAGATAGTGTTAGGACTATAATATTTTAGTTTGTTCAGGTCATACTATAATTCATTCTTCAAGATAGTGAACTTTAAGATCAGTTAACTGCAGAGGGGTGCCTGGGTGGCTCAGTGGGTTAAGCCTCTGCTTTCGGCTCAGGTCATGATCTCAGGGTCCTGGGATCGAGCTCCGCATCAGGCTCTGCACAGCGCGCAGTCTGCTTCCCCACCTCTCTCTGCCTGTCTCTCTGCCTACCTGTGATCTCTATCAAATAAATTAATTAATTAATTAAAAAAAAAGATCAGTTAACTGAAGTAAAATGACTTGTTTAAAGTAATATAGTGAGTAGGAATTAAAACTGAACTCACAGTCATGTCATACATAGCCTTTGCATTTAAAAAGATGATATTCAGATAAATGTTGCTGATAAAATAGGCTCATAGTGGCTTATTCTTGTTCAGAAGAGTCGTAACTTCACTAGTGTAATTTACATAGCTTTCCTCAGATCCAGTCTAAGCTGGACCTCAGCTCTCAGGTACTTACTGGACATGAATTTGGCAGAGGTCTTAGGAGTCTGAACTGGTGTGTTATGGGCTGATGTGTCTTCTCTCAACTTCCATGCCATACCTTCTCATTCCAAATGGTGGAAAATTGTGAAAATAGTTTCTGTCTCTCTTTATGCTAACTTCTGGGTAATTTCCTGAGATCTAAGTTCTTTTTGTCACTGATTTTCTCTTTAGCTAGGTCTCATCTATAATTAATTAACATCGAATTTTCAATTTCATTTACTGTGTTTTCAGTTCTAATTCTTCAAAGTCAGCTTTCTTTGATGGCAGATTATTTTTAGCGCTTATTTCTTTTTTAATGTTTAATCATTTTATATATACTTATCATAACAATCTTTGGTAACTCTGTTTCCTCTGTGAAAGTGGTGAGCTTTTGCTTCATGGTGGATTGTTGCCTCCTGTGTTTCGCAATTTTGTATCATATGTTTTGCAATTTTGTATTGTGAGCTCATTTTAAGAGAGACTCTGTCTGTGGGACCCTTAGGTTTTGGGAGTGATTCTCCCTAGATAGTGTTACCAGTATGAGATAATTTTTTTAAAAAGATTTTTATTTATTTATTTGAGAGAGGGAGAGAAAATGAGTGTGGGGGGGGAGGGGCAGAGGGAGAGGGAGAGGGAGAGGGAGAAGCAGACTCCCCGCCAAGCTGGGAGCCCGGAGATCATGACCTGAGCTGAAATCAGACAGTTAACCGACTGAGCCATCCAGGTGCCCCTCGAGGCCATTCTTAACTAAATTTTCTCAGTTTGAGGATCCCTGGACCACACATACAGTTAACTCAAACTTCGGAGCCTCCTGAAGGCAGATCTGTGTTTACAAAATCCAGGGTAATGTTTTTACTTTCCTAGACCCAGAGCCCCATGCAAAACACAGATACTCTATTCTTTCCGTACACTACTGAGCTCCACTCATGCCAGGCCTTTCCTCTTCCTTTTTTTTTTTTTAATTCATTTTTAAAGTTTTTATTTATGTATTTGTTTTATACATATGTGGCAGTAAAAATAATAACATTTCTTTCTCTCCTATTTTTACACAGATGGCCACATAGCATACATAATGCGCTATACTTCACTTCTTTTTTTTTTTTTAAGATTATTTATTTATTTATTTGTCAGAGAGAGAGAGTGAGCAGAGGCAGACAGAGTGGCAGGCAGAGGCAGAGGGAGAAGCAGGCTCCCTGCCGAGCAAGGAGCCCGATGTGGGACTCGATCCCAGGATGCTGGGATCATGACCTGAGCCGAAGGCAGCTGCTTAACCAACTGAGCCACCCAGGCGTCCCTATACTTCACTTCTTGTTAAGGAAAATTAGCCATATATCTTGGAGATCCTCCCCTATCATTCCCCTAATAAGCTTCCTTATTTATTTATTTATTTTTGTCATCCCAGTTGATGGACATTTGTTTTTTTTAAGATTTTATTTATTTATTTGAGGGAGAGAGCAAGCATGAGTGGGGGGAGGAGCAGAGGAAGAGGGAGAAGCAGACTCCCCACTGAGGAGGGAGCCCTACACAGGGCTCAATCCCAGGACCCAGGATCATAACTTGACCTGAAGGCCAATGCTTAACCATCTGAGCCATCCAGGTGCCCCACCAGTTGATGGACATTTAATCCATGGCTCTTTCCGTGACATTTTGCTCTAAGAGTCCATGAATACTAATTCTCAGATGTCATTTTCTTCAGTGACCTGTCTTCCTTTCCACTCACCAGGATCAACTTGCCGCAGATATGTACAATTTTATGGCCAAAGAAGGGGAGTATGGCAAATTCTTTGTTACGGTAAGTACTCACCTTGCCGAAATATGAAAGCATTGTAAAATTGAGTCATTTTAGCTTTTTTTGCAAAAGATTTCATTTTTGGTTTTGCTCAGCCATTGTGTGTGTGTCCATCCGATGCTAACGTTACTTTTGTTTTTGAATGTGGGTCTGTTCTCAGTTATTAGAAGCCCAAGCAGATTACCATAGAAAAGCATTAGCAGTCTTAGAAAAGGCCCTTCCCGAAATGCGAGCCCATCAAGGTAATGTAACCTGCGTGCTGGCTGATGCCCCTTTCCTAAGCCTCTGCCATTTCCGCCTCTGTTTTTCTTCCCCCTGACTCCTTTGCATGCCTCTCCTCTGGGTAACGCCTCTCTGCCTAGGAGAGTACTATCTCCCAGCATAATTTCATCTTTCCTCGCCACATTCTCTAATTTCTTCCAAACCCAGATTAACCTACTAATGGGATATTCGCAGCGGTTCTGACATCTTCAGTTGAAGAGAAAGCTGGACCCTCTGGGGATGGCTGCCTGTATGGGTCTTCCCGTCTTACCCTCTTCCACGTCAGTTATTCAGTCCATTGGGTTCAATTCTGACCCTGTGGTTCCAAGAGCATACATTCTGGGGAAGATACTGTGGACCTTCTGAAAGGAATCTTAGAAGCCAGTACTTGGGGGCCCATCATTGGTGTCACTGAATCATCAGGCTGTGACCCCTCCTTCCCCCTCTCTCCTTCCCCCTCTTCCTTGTGATCCCACAAGGCTCTGGTTCTTAGCACTCACATCCTGGCCACTGTACTCAGGCTCTCAGCCGACTTCACCCACACAAGTTATGAATAGACTGAGCTTTCTCCTGATGCTTAGTTTTACCTGCACATTAAAGCTTTTGACTCTTAATTCTCTGATTTGCCATCAGAGCGTCTCCCAGCAGAGATCATTAGACACAGCTGAGGCAGAAGTTGCCCTGTCTTCTTTGGCTATCTTGTACTATCTTGCTTGTGTAGACCACACATTGGGAGCTTAGGTTCCCCCTGTAGAACCTCTGGTCTTGAGCTGAAGAGGATCAAGCCAGGTGCTGAGTGTGGTGACTCCGTGATCTGGGAAGCAAGTCAGCAGGTGATTGGGTGGGATGTTTGTGTTGGGGGTGTTGCACACTCACTGGCATCCTCAAGGCTTTCACCTCCTAGTTTGAGGAGGGTCCTCACAGCTTCTGGCTTTGTGCCTGAAAGGTTTTGGATGACAGAATTTTGCCAAGCCTTTGGATTCAACCCCTTACACTTCTGCTTGTCCTCCCATCTCCCTATTATCTTAGTTCCTATCTTCCTCTTTCTTTTTATTCTTCTGTTTCCAGAAAGACTCAGAGCATCCTTACAGTAGGAAAAAAAAAAAAAAAACCTTTACCCCACTGTACTATACCCCTGTGCACCCCAATCTCACAAGCACTGTTAGCCAACCTCACTTGGTTTCTGCCTGTCCACAACACGGTGCCCTGTTCAATCTCCTGTTCTGGTAGGCTCTGTGAATGTCTCGTTTCCACCAGCCAGCCCTTCACACGGTGCAGTCTTGCTTCTACTCCCAGTTACCCTTGTATTAAGAGTAGAAAATACTGCAGTTCCCAGTGACCAGGCTTTTGATTGTTGGATCCTGGCATCTGATGTGGCTCTGTCCCTTGATGGAATGTGTGCCCCTCATTGCACCTGATTGTGTCTTCATTGTTAGGGCTGTGTATGTCCCTTCCTCATCCCTTTGTCCCCAAAGTTCCCTCCTGGTGATAGCCCCCATGTCCCCTGTGTCTTCACCCTCATAGCCACTTTAGTGCTGGTTCCCTCTGAGACTCCTCTGGCTGTCCCCAGAAACTCCAATGCATCCCAGAAAGCAAGCTGATTCTTCCCCCAAAACCAGCTGTCTTTTTCTCCTCTGTGTCTCCTAGGTGCTACCTCCCTTCAAGCCATGTGGGCTTGACCTTGGAGCCATCTTGTCCTTCCTTCTCCATACCCTGTAGCTGGGGTCCATCTTTTCTGCCCTCTTCTGGGCCATCTGCTCTGCTCACATTGTCCCCCCCTTCTCTGGGCCCTTGTCACCTTGAGCAAGAGCTATGGAATGAAATGTAAATTCTGAGACTCAAGATCCCCGGTCTTTTCTCAGTCCTTCTTCCTGGTCTGTTTCATTCAGAGCCCCCAGCTCCCTGCCTTGAAGCCAACAGCAAACACTTCGTCTCCCAAGTCGTTCTAGTGTCTGTGCTCTGCACCAGAAGTCGCAAATGGCTGTATCTCATTTTTCAAAAAATTTTGCCGTCATTTAAACACCAGACACCTTCACATAACAATCCAATTTCTGGCTTCTCTTGAAAGTCCTGGAAGTCTGGCGACACGGGTCATCAGGCACTAAGGGGGTGTTCAGGGCTGCCTTTCAGTGGACCTCATGCCCCTAGCCTGACTCAGCACCTCGGGGGCCTCCCTGGCCCCTGTGGGCACCCGCATCTGCAACCTGATCTGTACCATTTTCTGGCCATGACTTAGCAAACATGTCTTGTCTTTTTAATGACTGTTGTATGTTTACGTGTATGTTTCGTCTTGTCTTCCCAGTTGGAAGGGTGGGGAGTCTCTGGGAACGTGGGGTGTCCACTGTTGGAGAAACCAGCCCCTTCGGGCAGTTTGGCTCGGGAGTTGTCTAGGTAACTGGTTCTCACGTCCTCCCTCTGCCAATGTTACACCAAGGTTGGGTGAGGGGCACACTGTAGAGCGTTTCCCAGAAAGTTCTAGCAGGTATTTGGAGAATGGGGTCAGGTGTGCGGTGGCAGTGATGGCAGGTGCCATTTGCAAAACTGCCCTGGGGGTTCTGATGTTACCCCTAGGGGAGGGGCCTCATAGCTATTTTCTGCTTGTGTTGAGAATCATTTAGTTAAAAGGGACAAAGTGTGCAGGGGAAGGACTGGCCTCTGAGAGGACTGTCACAGAGTTCTGTCTTCTGAAAAGGTCCAGACTCCCAGATGCTCTTGCTACCAGGAATTACACTGGCCAGGGCTGGGGCCAGGACCAGAGATGAGGAGGACGCCCACCTCCCTTGTCCTCACCCCTCTTCCACCCGGAGCCCACTTGCTCTTTCCATCGATTTTAACTTTGTAAAAGCTCTCGAGTCCATGGACGTGGGGGTTCTCTCTTCTTCCTTTCCTTGTGTGTGGATCACGTGATGGGGCCCATCCCCACTCTTCTGTGTAGCTGAGGGTAAAGGGGCACATCAGCGTCCTACTGCCTGCTTTGAACCCCAGGTTCGAACAACAAAGTGGCCGCATGACGGTTGTCCGTTAACAGTGCCGAGAAGGACGTGAACCCTTCCCGTCACTGGAAGGAACGAAGTGTTGCTCAGCAAAGTAGTCTCCACGGGCTGTTTCCCCTGCTCTGCGTCTGTGTGCGGCTCAGGCAGCGCGGGATCTGTACGCACCCACCGGCGGTCCGCACCCAGTCAAAACGCCTCTCGTTCTAATGGAATATGTCCATTCACAAAAGTCTTGTTTCTGTTTCACTGCTCTACTGTGCGTACTCCTGCTGAGCTGCCTCACACGTCTTGTGGAATGAAGCAGAGTATGTGACCCCAAATAATAGAAACGATCGCTTTACCGCTGACGCAGGCTTCAGCGCAGCTGCTTTGGGGCTGCAGATACCGCGTGGTTTCCTACTCGGAATGTTCGGGACCTGGCTGGGGCGATGGCACTCGGAGGCCCTGCATGTCCTGGACACATTGTGTTTAATGAGTTCATGGGCCCTCTTCCGGTCCAGTGTGATGATGCTCGGCTTGTGTTTAAAATCTTAAGAAGTTATGTCCTCTTTCACATTGAAGGAGTCTGTTTCTTGTCCTCGAGATAGAAGGCCAGTGCTGCTTTGCATGGTGAGAGGAAATTTCCTTCCAGTGAAATCCGTCTGCTCGGACGAATCCTGGGGTTAGCACCAGGCAGCCCACCTGTCCCGTGCAGGAGCCCCCTCACGCCTTCTGCCCAGCAGCTCTCCCTGGAGAGCGTTCGGGGCTCTGTTCTGAAAGTAACCCCCCAGCCTGGGACCTGTTCTTGTTCTAGTATATGGTAAATAACCAAAGCAAACAGAAGAGAAGCTTCCCCTTTTCCCAAGCCTTAGCTACCTGTCTGCTTAAAAAAAAAAAAAAAAAAATTCCCCTTTGGTGGTTTGGGGAGGAAAAAAACTCTCCACCGATGCGGTGAGATCGCTGAGTGTCTTACTGGATGGTTTGCTGCTCTAGATAAGTGGGCGGAAAAGCCAGCCTTTGGGACGCCCTTGGAGGAACACTTGAAGCGGAGCGGCCGTGAGATTGCGCTGCCCATCGAAGCCTGCGTCATGCTGCTCCTGGAGACGGGCATGAAGGAGGAGGTGAGCGGCGCTCGGCGGCCCCACCTGCCGCCACCTACGCCGCGTGGACTGACGGCTTTCCAGCTTCGGTTGCCGTGACCCACATTTTATTGTTAAAGATTTTATTTATTTATTTGACAGACAGAGATCACAAGTAGGCAGAGAGGCAGGCGGGGTGGGGGGGAGGAGCAGGCTCCCCGCTGAGCAGAGAGCCCGATGTGGGGCTTGATCTCAGGACCCTGAGATCATGACCTGAGCCGAAGGCAGAGGCTTAACCCACTGAGCCACCCAGGCGCCCCTGCCGTGACCCACATTTTAAACGGGGACCCTGCACATTTTAGCTGGAACAGACACTGTGAATGAGACGAGTTTCACAGAACATTTCCCTTTTCTGCGTGTGGTACACTCTGACTTTCTTTTTCCCCACTTGATTGTTTTATTTTCGACTCTGGTTGTGATTTGTGACATTGAATATCATTTTTTTAAGAAAATTTTTTACAAGATTTTATTTACGTATGCATGAGAGAGAGATAGAGAGGGAGGCAGAGGGACAAGCTCCCTGTGGAGCAGGGAGCCAGATGCAGGACTTGATCCCAGGGCCCTCAGATCACAACCTGAGCTGAAGGCAGATGCTCAACCAGTTGAGCCACCCAGGCACCCTAATGCCCCTTGATGTTTTAAAAGATTTTATTTATTTGTTTGAGAGAGAGAGAGAAAGAGAAGGAAAGTACAGAGAGAGAGTGAGAGGGAGAAGCAGACTCCCCACTGAACAGAGAGCCTGATGCGGGACTCGATTCCACGACCCTGAGATCATGACCTGAGCCGAAGGCAGACGCTTAACTGACTGAGCCACCCACATGCTCATTTGACATTGAATTTCATGATACACTAAATGGACCAGAGCTTCCGTGAGCTTTAGTTTGCTTATAGCAGAATATTACATTTGGGTAGTACCATGCATTTTGGTGGGGTATTTATATCCTTATTTTATGGAACCCTTATCCCCCAGAACCCCATAATCCAAGCAGGGCAGGTCTTGTTACTCCTCTTCCTGGTGAGTGAGTTCATGATAGGGGGGAATCAAAATCAGATGCCAAGTTTTTTTTTTTTCCCCCTTTTAAAAACTTTATTAAAGTATTTTGTACATAGAAAATGTATGCATCATAAGTGAACAGTTTGGTAAATTTCCACAAACTGAACCCATGCATGTGATCAGCACCCAGATTAAGGGACACTCCAGAAGCCACCCTTGTGTTTGCTTCCACTCACTGCCCCCTCCCCCACTGATGTGACCCCACCTTCTAGTAGCTGAGATCTGAGCTGCTCAGCTGGGGCCAATTTTGTCCACTTTGGGAGATATTTGGCAAGGTCTGGAGACAGCTTTGATTGTCACAGTTTTAAAGGTGGATATGCTACTGGCTCTAGTGGGTAGAGACTTGGGCTGCTGCTAAAATGTCTCACAATGTGCAGGACAACCCCCCCACAACAAAGAATTAACTAGCCGGGAATGTCAGTACTACTGAGATTGAGAAGCCCTGTGTAGATTAATTTTGCTTAAAACCCACATCTTAGAACTCCTGGACCAGTGTCTTCATACTCCTGCCTTTCTTGGTTGACCTTCGTGTGTTTTTCTCTAAGTAACTTCTAGGGCAATCAAAGTGACAAGCAACCTAGTCTAGCAACTAATTAAAAAAAATCCTCAATTTAAAAAATCTGTAGCAGACCACCTTGTGGAAGCTTAAAATACTGCTTTTTTTTTTTTTT
>RCUC01145522.1:0-17525 GCA_003697995.1 Taxidea taxus jeffersonii | reverse complement strand
TATGGGGCTCTCTGCTTGGCAGGGAGTCTGCTTCTCCCCTCCCCTCTCTGCCTCCTCTCTGTCTACTTGTGATCTCTATCTGTCAAATAGATAAATAAAATCTTTAAAAAAAAAAAAGAGTGTGGACTCAGGAGGCAGGCTGCTAAGTCCTAACTTATGTGTCCCTTGGTTTTATTATTGTAAATTGGGGATAGTAATAGATAATGTCCACTACATGGGTTGTTAGGGTGGGGAAACAAAAGCTAAATTAAAAAAAAAAGCACTTGAAACAGTATTTGATTTATATACATATGTGTAGAGAATATTTGATGCATACATGTATTTTATGCACATAAGTATTTTATGTAAGTATTTTATGTACATAAATGTATAGTATGTATTTTATATAATATGCATTAAGAAATATAGATCATATATTTTCTTACATAGAGTCAAACGTGTCATTCTTTCCCTATTTGGGTTAATACAAACTTTCACACAGTCTTGGGAGACAGAGAAAGAACATTTGACTCTATATGTGTTAAGAAACTTGGTACGTTGAAAGATAGGCAAGTAACAAAGATACATACGTAAAACACACACCACAGAGGATTACTACCCATTATAAATAAAGAATTCCCACAAATCAATTAGCAAAAGTCAAATACATAAAGAAAAACCAGGCAAGGACAGTTTGTAAATAGGCAAGTTATATTTATTTTTATAAATAAGTAATTCACAGGAGAAGAAATATAGCTGATCAATAAACATATCACGTTCAATGTCAGTAAGAACCATGGAAATGCAAATTCAAATACTAATGAAATATTTTCCTTGCAACAGATTGGCAAAAATTGAAAATAGGTTATCCAGTGTCAAAGAGAACATATGGAGATGGGCATTGGCAGTCACAAATATAAGGAACAAGAATTAGTAAAGCTTTTTGTAAGGCAATTTTACAAAATCTACCGAAATGTAAAATAAGCTTTAATGTATCTCAGAACAATTCTGTACATTTTCAGGTAAGCATATATAGTGTGATCATATTAACATTTAAAATTTCATTATTTCTATTAAGAAACCTGAACTCCCAGGGCACCTGGGTGCCTTGGTGCCTCGAGTCCTACTCTTGATTTCGGCTCAGGTCATGATCTCAGGGTTGTGAGATCAAACCCATGATTGGGCTTTGCACTGGGCCTGAAGCTTGCTTAAGAAGATTCTCTCTCCCTCACCTCCGCCCCCCGCCCTTGCATGTGTGCACTTGTTCTCTCAAAAAAATAAGAAGCTTAAACTGCCTATTTTTTTTTATTTGTATGTATATAAAAATTCATCTTAAAAAAGTAGTGGGTGTAGGGGCGCCTGGATGGCTCAGTTGGTTAAAGCCTCTGCCTTCGACTCGGGTCATGGTCCCAGGGTCCTGGGACCGAGCCCCACATCAGGCTCTCTGAGCAGCAGGGGGCCTGCTTCCTCCTCTCTCTCTCTCTCTCTCTGCCTGCCTCTCTGCCTACTTGTGATCTCTATCTGTCAAATAGATAAATAAAATCTTTAAAAAAAAAAAAACAACCCTTTTAAAAAAAAAAGTGGTGGGTGTATAATATCAAGCTGTGTACTATGGGAAGTAGAATTAAGGGCAAGGTCTTTCACCTTTTGCTATGTATATTTCTATGTTTGAATTTTTCCATAAGTCTGTATTTGTGTATTATTTGTGTAAGATAGAAAGACAGACAGCCATTTTCCTATGCCCATAAGCAAGAAAATTTTAGGGAGCAGAACTCCAGGTGTAGATGCCTGCAACTGGGAAAGTACAAGACAAATTTTAGGAAGCGTGAGCATTTCGGTGCTAGTGTTTTCACATTCTTTACAGGTTTTAACTTATGTTTTAGGAAAAGAAGCAAGGAACTTGTTAAGAAAACTCAACCTGAGAGGCAGAGAGGAAAAGTTGCTTCGTTGCTGAGCTCTGACCTCTAAGCAGCTTCCCTCTCTGTTTTCCTGCTGTTTGCCGGGGTTCCGCATGTGGGTGGCTCATAGACCCCACCCCAGACACACTGTGCCTCTCCCCTTCCTTTTCATCTGTGTTCCCGTTTATTCCTTATTTTATTTTAAAAGGTTTATCTATTTGGGGGGACACGGGGGGAAGGGGTACAGGGAGAGAGAGAGAGAGAAAATCTCCAGCAGACTCCCTGCCAAGCCTGGCGCCCAACATGGGGCTCAGTCTCACCACCCTGAGATGACGACCTGAGCCGAAATCAAGAGTCGGAGATTTAACCGACTAAGTCACCCAGCTGCCCCCTTTATCTGTATTTTAAAAAGGTTCATCAGACCTTCATAATTGCCATTCATCTAGTTATTCGCCCGGATGATACCTAGCGCCTAGTCCCAGCCAGGCCGTGCATGAGGCCCTGTGGAGACAAGGGTGAGCAGGAGAGGGAACGGGCCAGCCCTGTGGGAGCAGTAAACCCACTAACCAATTACTCATCCCCAATCATGAGCGTTGCTAGGAAGCTACCAGATAAGGAGAGTAATAGCCGAGAGCCCATTTAGAGGGGTGCTCAGGATGGGGCAAGCAGAGGGAGGCTATTCTAAGAAAAGCACAGGTGGGGACTGCCCCCCCACCCCCTCCCACATCCAGCCATTTGGAAGCCTGTGCCGGTTCCATCACTCCAGCTCTCCCATTCTGTCTCCTCTCCATTCCTCCTGCCGTTTCTTTGCTCCTTTTACTGGCACCACCATTCCTCAGATTGTAGTCCTTCAAATTTCCTTTTCTCATCGTTTTTGCCATAGCCAACTGCCATGGCTTACTTATCAAATTTCCTAAAACTGACATCACTAACATATTTTAAAAGGAAACTTGTTGACTCACTTGAGTAAATGAGAAATAGTGAAAACAAAATAAAGCCAACTCTACAAATTAAAACGAAAATTTACCAGTAATGAAGGCAGAACTCTGTCACCTGGTCCGTAAGGCCTCCGAGGTCGCTTTGATCACAAAGGGATGCCGTTTATGGAAGGAGCATGTATGAGGTTTAGATATTTAGCCAGTAGAAAAGGACTCTTGTCTATGATGACTTTGTTAGCCAGTAGATTCCAGGACAAGGGCGCTGCAAGAAAGAGATGAGAGGAAGAGGCTGGAAAGCAGTGATTTATTGTACACTCCCAACGGTGAGGTGAGCTGGGGACACGTGACAGCCAGGGAGCCAGAGGGTCCACCCTCCGAGACAGCCCTCAGAGGCACACCTGGAGCTGCGGCAAGGGGCCACCTCCTAATGAGGAGAACCTAACTCGTCTCACCCTGGGGAGAGTCAGCAGAGCAGCTGGGGAGGATTTTTGCAGGATAGAGGTCCAGATCCTAGGGGGATGGTCTGGGTTGTGAATAAAAGTCTTCATTGAGCCTGGGGGCTGGAGAACCACTCGTGCACCCACTGCCTGGGGGGACCTGTCCTTAGTCTCACTGATGAGCTTAAGTAAAGGGTTTCCGGAGTCCTGGCTTCCCCAGTGCTACCTGGAGCCCTCGCTGCATGGAAGAAGCCCACACTGGGGCGTGCTCAGCGGTTTGTGTGAATAGGTTTGGGCTGCTGAGCACCTGGGCGGGGGGCTCCTTGGCCACCACCAGGCCCTCCTCGAGGCCCTGCTGTCCAGCCTGGTGTCTTGAGGCTCCTGCTTCCTCTCATCCCCTTGGGTCCCTCATACTTGCTTCCCACCTCCTGCCAGGGCACCTCTTTCTCTTGCCTGACTGTTCCCGCCGCCTGTGGATGTCCTCTGCCCCTTTGCCCCTAGCTGATGCCCCTTATCTTGGAGTCATCTTTTCCTCGTGGAGTCTTCTCAGGCTGTCCTCCCTGGCTTGGCCATACCGCCCTCCCACGATAAGCTCTGAGAGCACACAGTGACTCTCTACAGTAGCTTTCACAGTGGAGATCTTTTATTTTGGGAACCATATGGTCGTCACCTGCTCTAGACCGTGAACCCCCCAACATAAGCAGGAGTTATGTCTGTGTTTGCTCATCCCGGTGTGGGGTGCCTCCCTGGGACGCAGCAGGTGCTCCAAGAAGGTGTGTTGGGGGAACAGATGAATGAAACAGTCCCCAGCTGTTTGTGTGAACGAGTGAATTCACACTACTCCCTTGGGGCCTGACTTGGCTATTCCCAATGCAGTGACTGGCAGGGAATGGAGGGGAGTGGCAGGAGAGAAGGCTGGGGTAGTGGGGACATGCAGGCAGGGGCTTTGGATTAGACTCCAAGGGTTATGGGGGCCCACTGGAGGGTTTTAAGCAGACAATTGACTGGATGTGGTCACTGTTTAAAGGAGCACTGTGGATAGGGGTGAGCAAAAAAGTCAGAAGAGAGGGGCGCCTGGGTGGCTCAGTGGGTTAAAGCCTCTGCCTTCGGCTCAGGTCATGGTCCCAGGGTCCTGGGATCGAGCCCCGCATCAGGCTCTCTGCTCCGCAGGGAACCTGCTTCCTCCCTCTCTCTCTGCTTGCCTCTCTGCCTACTTGTGATCTCTGCCTGTCAAATAAATAAATGGAAAAAAAAATTAAAAAAAAAAAAAAGTCAGAAGAGGATCTGAGTGGATTTGGGGTCTATCTCCACCATACAGCCAATGGCCATTGTGGTTGGCAGAATCCCCTTATTGGCTGCCCTGATCAGTGCCCTTTCCACGAAAGAGCCACAGTTCGGTCCCGAGTTTCGTGTGTTAAAATACATAAAGAACTTTTAAATTAACAAATGGTTGCTGTCCCCAAAAGCCGCCACAGCGGCCCCGTGGCTCACGTGCTCCAGTTTCAGACACACAGTGGCCTCGGCTTCCAACCCCACAGGGACCGCCTCAGGAATGCCTGGTGCTGCCAGCCTGCCGCTTCCTTCAGGCACGGACACCGTCACACACAGAAGAGGCATGCTGGGCTACAGAGGAAAGGCTAGACCCCTTAACCTGGCTTTTGGGACCTCCACAGTCTGCTGCCAACCCTACTCTACTTGCCACACCGCTCATCCCTTCAGCCAAGCCCAGCCACTCCAGAACATTCACCCCGTGATTGTGTCCTCCTCCCTGCCTTTGGCTCTGCTTCTCACTGGAATGCCCTTTCTGCCACAGAGGGTCCCAGACTTGGGGCTTTAACACAGAGGCTAATTTCCTCATAGTTCTGGAGGCTAGAAGTCTGAGATGAGGTGATGGCCACGTTGGTTGCTTCTGAGGCCTCCCTCCGTGGCTGGTGGACGGCCATGTTTGCCCTGTGTCCTCCCGTGGTCTTCCCTCGGTGTGTGTCTGTGTCCCAGTTTTCTCCTCTTCAAAGGACACCACTCACTGGCCGGAGGGCTCGCCCCAATGACCTCCTTTTGCCTCAGTCACCACTTTATAGGTCCTGTCTCCAAATACAGTCAGTGTGAGGTCCTGGGGGTGAGGACTTCAACGCAGGATCGGGGGAGGCAAATTTAGTTCCTAACAGGAGTCTGGCTGCAGTACCACTTTGTCCTCAAGCATTCATAGCCCTTTCATTTCCCCCGTCCTCACACATCATAGCCCTTTGGGGGACTTCTAACACCCTGTCCTTCGGTATTCATTCATTCATTCAAGCAGTCATTCACTAGAAACACCTGGAAACACTTCCTGAGCTCCTTCTGTGGGTCAGAGATCTGCTTGATGCTGGCGATCCAGAGCTGAAAACATGGTGCCCAACCTGCATCCTTAGTGGACAGACAATTACAGCAGCTGTGACAGTGTGACACAGTGTGACAGATGCTGAGGTTTAAGGAGGGGCAGCCAACCCGGTGCTGGAGCCGAGCCAATGGAACTCACTAGGTCAGGGGACGCTTCAGCTGAGCCCAGCGTGGTGAACGGAGTCAAGAGGCTGAGGGAGTGGGGGTGAGTGTTGCACCCGGAAAGGATGAGTCGTGGGAAGGCTGGGAGTTGCAGGGGCTGCGGTGCTTCCAAGGAGCTGCAAGCCGTCCATTGTGGGAGCAGGTGTGTCTGCAGTGGGCGTGCGAGAGAGTGGGAGAGGTGGGGCCCGGCATGGGCATGTGGGTGCAAGAAGCCTGGCACGTGGAATTGGTGGCAGTGGGAGGGTTTAGGCAGGGGAGGGACTTGAGCAGGCTGTGGTTTAGAAAGCCTGCTAGCACCGTGGTGGCAGACAGTGGCCTGACTCTAGGCAGGGAAACCGGGAGTAATTCCTCCGATCCCCATGAAGATGCAAAGTGTGGAACTAAGGGGCAGAGGAAGATCCGGGAGAGCTTTGGCAATCCGAGTGGCAGAACTTGGTGACTGACCAAGGACAGTGACAGGGCCGTCATTAGGTCCCCAGATTCTGAGTCTCGGCAAATGCTCCCATTTTGAATGTGCAATTTATGACTTGGGCTAAATGAGCACACCCATGGGACCGCCACTACAATCAAGATATGGAGCCTTCCCATCACTTGCAAAGTTCCTTTTGTGGCCCTCTACAGGAAATCCAGTTCCCAGCCCCCTACCCCCACCCCGTGGCCCCCAGCAAATGCCCACCAGCTTTCTTTCACCCTACGTTATTTTTTGGTGCTTCTAGCATTTCAGATCCGTGGAACCACACGATACGTAGTGCTTGGTGTCTGGTTCTTTCACTCAAGACAATGCTTTTGAGATTCCTCCTCCTCGTTCTGTGTGTCTGTCATTCATTCCTTTTTATTGATAGGTATGGGATGTATTAGTTTGATGATCTCTTCACACCTGTGTGTGGGTGTGAGTGTGGTACCTCTATTTTTATGGGACCAGATTTTCAAGAGCTGCATTTTTTAATCATCCACCTGTAGGTGAGTCTTTGGCCTTCTGACCATTTAGGAAGGTCCCAGTCAAGTCCCAGGCTTGACTGATCAGAGTCACACTGGGAGCTCATTAAAAATTGATAAGCAGAACTCAACTTTGATGGGCTGAATCAGGACCCCGTGCATATGTGGTTTTAACCAGCCTTGAAGGTAATTTTGATCAGCCCTGTGACTATCGTGCAAACAGTTCCCATGGAGTTACAACCTCACCAGTCCTGTTTGCTCGTCACTGAGAGCCCTGGGTATTATTCTGGATCTCGTCCTTTCTGGGTGCTGATCACACCAACTTTACCTGCCACAGGTCACCCTCGCCATTGATTTTTTTTTTCATTAATTCACCAAAAGGCATCAATCTAGACACCATGCATAATTGCAAAAGCGATTCAAATTTGGCACTTAAAATTAGTTGGAGATAAGTGATATTGACACACACGATCATACAAAAACAACGGTGATAATGTAAGAGGCACACAGATAAAGTGCTTGGAACTTAGAGGCACATGAAATAATTTCCAGCTTTTTGTGCACATGGGGAGACTGTAGTCAAATACAGTTACGGGAAAGGTAACATCTGATCTGGGTCTTGAAGGATGGATAAGATTTGTGCATAATGGGGATGAGGGTAGGAAAGGCAGACAGAGCAGAGGGAAGAGGAAGAAAACAAGAAGAAAGGCTGGGAGGTGGGCAAGGCCCATGTTGCCGGGGGCCGTGGAAAGCCACCTTGACTGAGCGGGGATAGCATAAGGTTGGCAAGATGGGCATGGCCCAGCACAAGGAGAGCCTTAGATTACATTCATGCAGCCCACTTGAGCTTTAACAAATACATGTGTAGCCATTGCCACAATCAGGACTTAGAACCATTCTCTCACCCTCAAAATTTCCTTCTACTGCTTTATCGTTAGCCCCTCTGATATGTGCTTTCTTTCTTTTTTTTCAAAAATTTTAAAGGATTTTATTTATTTATTTGACAGAGATCACAAGCAGGTGGAGAGGCAGGCAGAGAGAGAGGAGGAAGCAGGCTCCCCGCCGAGCAGAGAGCCCGACACGGGGCTCGATCCCAGGACCCCGGGATCATGACCCGAGCTGAAGGCAGAGGCTTTAACCCACTGAGCCACCCAGGTGTCCTGATGTGTGCGTTCTAATACACCGAGCAATTAATTCTGATGCTCTTTCCCTGGAGATAGCATCACATTGCACAGGTCAAGACCTCAGTCCCAAAAGTCTGTCCCCACCCCTCCCTCACTCCCAGTTGAGGCCAATCAGAAGTCCAGCTCGGAGGTTCCCACAACCCCCTCCTCGGGTTCAGTTAATTTGCTAGAGCGGCTCACAGAACTCAGAAAAACAGTCATGGACTTTTACCAGGTCCTTATAAAAGGTATTATAAAGCATCTAGATGAATGGCCCCCTGAGAGGCTGTAGTGTGAGGTCCCAGGCCCTGGTAACCACTGTTCTGTTTTCTATCCCTGTAGGGATGCCTTTTCCAAAATATCACATAAATGGAGTCATACAGTAGTAACCTTTTAAGTTTGGCTTCTTTCACTTAGCATAATGAATTTATAATTCTTCCCTTTTTTTTTTTTTTTTTGGCATGTCGTTCTGTACATGGACATACCACAGCTTATCCGCTCACCACTGAAGGACAGGCAGGTTATTTCAAATTCTCGCTATTATGAACCAGGCTGTTTTGAACATTCATATTACAACTATTTGTGGGAACACAAGTCTTCATTTCTCTTGGATAAATGCTGAGGAGTGGGATCACTGAATTGTCTAAGTGAAGATTTAATTTTATAAGAAATGACTACACTGTTTTGCAAAGAATCTGTACCATTTTGCATTTCTCCCAGCAATGAATGAGACTTCCAGTTGCTCCAAATCCTTGCTAGCACTTGATATGGTATTTATTTTATTTTATTTTATTTTTTATTTTCTAGCCACTCTTCTAGGTGGGTAGTAGTATCTCCTTGTGGTTTCATTTTGCATTTACTTAATGACTAATGGCGTTGGGCATCTTTTCATGTGCTCTTTTTCCATTCCAAAAATAGCTTCTTTGGTAAAATGTTGAAATCTTTGACCATGTTTTTGTTGAGTTCTGTGTTTTGTTACTGTTGAGTTGGGTGAGTTTTTCATAAATTCAGGAATCAAGCCCTTTCTTTTCTGTGTGTGTTCTGCAGATGCTTTTCTTCTAATCCGTGGCTTGTCTTTTCATTTTCTTGATAATGTCTTTTGAAGATTTAAAGTTTTAAATTATGGTGAAGTCTAACTTATCGGGATTTTTTTTTATCTTATGGATCATGCTTTTAGTGTTGTATCTAAGAAATCTTTGCTGAACCCAAGATCACAAAGATTTTCTCCTCTTTTCCTCTAGTACTTTTCTAGTTCTACTTGGGTTTCATATTTAGCTTGATGGTTCATCTTTAACCAGCATTTATTATGGGCCAGACCCTGGGCCCAGAGCCCGGGGATCAAAGAGGCATAAGAACGAGTCTTTTGCTTGAGTGTCATCTAGGCTGGGAGCTGGGGTGGGGGAGAAAGTCAACAGGATGTGAGGATCACATAAGAGGTGCTGTGGACACTCACTGTGCTGGGGAAGCAGGACTATTCGCTGGACAAGGGGCCAGAAGCTGGGTTTTACAAGGACTCTCAGAGTTGGGCTGAGAGTAGGAATCAGGGGCAGGCAGCCCACTGGTCTGGGCATAGAGTGGCCTTGGGGAGGCCTGGAGAACAGATGATCCATAGCCAGTAGCCATCGCCATGCTGGGTCTGAGCACGAGGCAGAAGTGGGCAGAGCACGAGGTGTGCCTTACCCTGAAACAAAGAGAAGACTGGGGGCGACTTTACCATTTGGCTCAGGCTATGTTTTTTGAGGGACGGGGACTGTCTTTCTTCACTGAACGTCACTCAGACACAACTGTGGCATAAAGCCCATCCTTTGGGGGCAGCTGCAGTAGCCTTCCCTAATTGTCTCCAGCGCTCACCCTAGGGACAGAGCCGGGGGCCTTGGCTCTGGGGCTGTTCCATGTAGATTTCCTCCTGGGAACCGCACAAGGGACACGTAATGACAGGGTGATCCCAGGAGCACCAGCGGCATGATCCCTCATATTCGTGGCCATTGTACTTATTTCAAACACAATACCAGAAGCATGTCGTGCTGGGGAAAAAGAGAGCCTATTCCAGGCACTGAATACATTAACCCTTCAAAGCACAGCGGTGGCCCTTCATTAGCCAGCTGGCATTACGGGAAGATCGCTGAAGCCCGTGGGTTTGAAAAGAGTATTTCAGGAATGCGAAAACAAGCAATCCGCTGCATTCAGTGATTTAACTTAATCCAGTAACAATAAGGAAATCCAGCGGAGTGACAGCCTCTCACAGCCTCTGCGAAGGGACAGACTCTGCCCGTTACTGAGAGGGGGTGTCCACCAGGACTCGGGGGCAACTGGGGTGACGGTGCAGGCAAGAGTTAGCTCCCTGCCCCTTTGGAACCTGTGCAAGCTCCAGAAGACTTCTGTCTTTCCCTCATTTCTTGCCGGTGGCCCCAGGAGGGCACCTAGACTTCTGTGAGGCTCAGCTGCTGCCCAGCCTCTCCCTTCTCCCTCCTCCACCCCAGGGCCAGGGCACTTTCCCCAGGATGTCAGCTGCCCACAAGACCTCCCTCGCTGCCTGCCATGCTACGGGCACCTTGCCACAGCTCCCCGGCCCACACCATTACCCCTCTGATGCTACCACTGGTCCATGCCACCACCATGGGTTTTTTGGTTTTTTTGTTTTTGTTTTTGTTTTGTAGCTGGGAGGTGCCAGACAGCCAAGAATTCCCTACATCCCCCAAAGACTCCACACAGTGGTAGACCTCAGAATTTCCGTATTGCCTTAATGGTCCAATTCCTGCCTGTCTCCCTCATCCCCAGAGGGGTGTCAGGGACTGCCAGGGGGCCCTCCCTCACCAGCCTCCTGACAAGCCACCCCTGCTGGGCCCCAGCCTTCCGCGTGGTTGGGGTCCAGTGGAGACCCTGCTCTTCAGAACTCTGTAAGCTCTCATGACATGGGGCTACCTTCTCAGAATAAAGTCATCATCCTAGAAGAAGATCCACTTCTCCCTGTTGGGTGTCCTTGGTGAGTCTGTTGGCAACCATGAAGACTCTGACCACGTCAGAGGAGAAGACCACCATTGTTGAGCAAGAAGCCAGAGAGAGGGGCGCCTGGGTGGCTCAGTGGGTTAAGCCGCTGCCTTCAGCTCAGGTCATGATCTCAGGGTCCTGGGATCGAGTCCCGCATCGGGCTCTCTGCTCAGCAGGGAGCCTGCTTCCTCCCCTCTCTCTCTGCCTGCCTCTCTGCCTACTTGTGATCTCTCTCTGTCAAATAAATAAAAAAAATCTTTAAAAAAAAAAAAAAAAAAAGAAGCCAGAGAGAAACCAGATCCAGTCTTATTTCCTCCCCTCTATATATAGTCTTTACTTGGCCAAGCTCAAAATTTACTTTGATTTTGACCCAGTTGTCTCCTTGCCAAACACAAACACATGTGGCGGCTTGGGCCTTCCTCAGGAGACTCCCCTTCCTTGGTCTCCTGAGGGCACCCCGTCTCTGACGGGTGATGCAGATGAGTGGAGAGAAATGAGGAGAGGCGAACATACAACTTCCAAGGGGAAGAGAAATTCAGTAGTCACGATTACAGCCCTGAAGGGGGAACGAGCCCCTTGAGGAAGTCCTGTTGCATCATTCATGGACCTTGCTGGCTGGAGAGCTTGCTCCCACCATGGGGGACGGTGATGGGGACGGTGATGGGGACAGTGATAGGGAGGAGGAACTACTACCCCCAGCGCTCTCGCCTCCAAATCAGAAGTGGGGTGTGGGTGGGGTGCTCTACCACAACTCTTGGATGGGTAAGCCACTTTCTTAGCAAGGGGACGCATGAGACGACCCTCTGTGGTTTCTCTAGTTGAGTTGCATTTGTAACATACATAGTGGCTTTGTGCCCTCCCCCCGCCTGGGTCGTGGTAGTGCAGGTGCACTGAGGCGTGTTGGTGGAGGGCACAGGGATTCTGCTGGGTGGGTGGGGCGGTGTTCCCTGAGGTCCTTGCATTGTTCCTAGAGGAAGCAGAACAGAATGGGTCAGAACTGGCCTGCCTGTTGCCTTGGGAGCTGTGCCCCTGATGTCTCGGGGCCTCACCCCTTGTCCCACCTGCCTTAGGGGCCCCATTCAGGAACAAAGATACAAAAAGAGGTTGGATAAAAGACAAGATACCTAGACTTGATCCTTTAAAGGATTGGGTCCCTAAGTCTGTGGTTACCTCCAGCTACCACTAAGGCATCTAACATAATATCATTTATTTTTATGTTTCAGTTAAGACATCTGAAATCTTAAACCATAAAAATGGAAAGGATTATTTCTCTCTGACCGTAAAACTTGGATGCATACCAAACATTTTAAAAGGCTACCCTTCAGGATTAAGTCCAGGAAATGAGATGAAGGGATAGGTGATTTTAGAGATTCGGTATTGAATAATTTAGGAATTATTTCTCCAGCATGTGCCAAGTGACAGATGAATTTTCATAATGCTCATGCTTACACATCAACGTGAATAATATTTTCAAGGTAATAATGCTAGGAGGCATTATAGCCGTGTCAGTGGGGTTCTCAACCTGAAAGCAATTTTGGGATTGTTTCCCACCGGTTTAAAAACTCATGTATAAGGAAAAAGAGTGTCATTGCTTTATAATTCTGTCTTGTATTCGCCCATTAACTCAGCATGTACTCAGTGAATGACACCCATTTGCTAGGCCTTGTGCTGCCCAACGAGGGAAGGGCAGGGAGATGCCAGCACGTGTTTCTTCGATGAAAGGCAGAAGCTAAGTATCCATTAGCGAATATTTGTTGAGCGCCAACTATGTGCCCCCCCGCCCAGTGTAAAGGCTGCAGATCCCTGATGAACAAGGATGGTAAAGCCCTCTTGGCACTGAGCTTCCATAGTGGCAGAGGAAGGCAGATGATCAATGACTGTGATAGTCTTAGTTTGGTGAGGAAGGCTCTGAAGACATGGTTGGGGTGGGGAGGGGTACAGCATGTAGTGGGAGAGCAACTCAAGAGAATGGAAGGAAAAGCCCCTAAGAGGCAGTGCTCTTGAGCACAGACCAACTGAGTGGAAGGGAGCCCACCATGTGAAGAGTTGGGAAAATCAGTCAAGTGGAGGGAGCAGAGAGTTCAGAGCTCTTCGTTGGGAACTCCCTGGTCATGTTCAAAGAGCTGGAAGCCATCTGTGGGTTGGAGCAGGGCAGAGCTTCGTGACTGAGGTGGGGTAGGCCTGGTGGCCAAGAGACTGGGTGGGGGGTGCTGTTGAAGCTTCCAGGTGAGAGACCAGGATGGCTCAGGTAGGAGCAGATCATGGACAGGGTATGGAAGTGCCGAAAGGGAGCTGCAGAGTTTTCTGGAAGTTTAGAAAGGGGATTGAACATTCATAGAGGGAGGTCTCGAGGTGAATGTCCCAAGATGAGAATCATGAGCCCGCTAGCCAAGTGGAGAAGATCAGGGTAAGTGGAAGGAGGGCTTGGCCAAGCCCTGTTGGGTTGTCCCTTAAATTGGAAAAAGGATGAGCCATGAACCCAGGCCTGGGTGCCCAGCCAGAAGTGGCACTGCCTGGGTCCACACTGGGGAAGTTAGCAGACTTCACACCCTCACTCATCACCAACTGTAAAGCGTGGGTGACAACAGCTGCCTCAGGGCCATCAGCACTAGAGAAAGTCATCTCTAGCGATCGCTGAATGTCATGCCTGGCACATAGTGTTGATAAATGTTAGCTTAAAAATAAGTTAAGACGAAGAGTTTTGAGCAGGAAGTGATGATCCCAGCAGAACTTTGGGAAGTCTGTCAGGAATTCGGGGACGAGGAACTTTCCCTAGGGAAGTCTGTGTTGAAGAAAAAGGCAGGCTTCTCTCAGGAAATGGGGCAGGAGTCCCATCTCCCAGCCTGGATAGCTGCCGGCCAGAGAAACATGAGCCCCAGGGAAGAGCCCACAATGTCACTGAGGTTTTGGGTCAGGGAGAGCAAGCCAAAGTTTGTGCTGATAATAGAAAGGGGAAGTCAGGGAGAAAGCCAGCTAGTCAGGGTCTATGCTGTGCACTGTGCTGCAGTATGGCCACGCTCGGGCAAAGGCAAGGAGGCGCCCCCTGGGAAGGGCTCACAGGCCAGCTGCGCAGCAGGTAAGTCAGCAGATGAGTCTCAGAGCCCTGGTGAGGCCCCCTGGACTGGGAGCAGTTTCTAGAGGGGAGATACTTGACCTCACTTCAGAAGGCAGCATTGAAGTTGGCCGGGCCAAGGGGGCATGACTGGTGTCCTGTTGGCCCCACGCATCTCATCTGGGTCTCTCTCCTCCAATGAGAGCAGAGAGCCACAGACTGGAGAGAGCACTAAAGGATGAACAGGAGGCACTTTTTCCCCCAGCACCCTCCTCAACGAGTCTCCATGACTTGGTTGTGTTTCTCTACTGAAGGCCACAGTTTCTGTCTTTCAGTCTCTCTGGGTTCCATCTGCTTCCTCCCCCGAGTCTTGCAGGCCTCGGGGTGATAACGGTCCTAAAGAGTTCCTTTCTGAGCCCTCCTCGGCGTCCCAGCTGGTGTCCCAGCCAGGGCCCAGAGTCTGGGACCAAATAAATGACATGGCCCACAAAGCTTCCACCTAAAGGGATTGGAAAGTCTCCAGTTCCCTCCTACACTCTTGTTTTCTGTTTTTCTTACCACATTTTTTTAAAATGGTGGTAAAACACACATAATATGAAATTTACCATCGCATCCACTTTTAAGCGGACAATTCCGTGGCATTAAGTACACTCGTATTGTTGTGCACCGTTCCACCACAGAGCTGTAGTCCCCTTATAAAACTGGAATTCTAGACCTATGAGACAGTAACCTCCGTGCCACCCTCCCCCCAGCCTCTGGCAGCCACCATCTTACTTTCCGTCTCTATGAACTTGACTATTTTACATGAGCGGAATCCCACGTATGGCATTTGTTTTTTTCTGGCTGGTTCATTTCACTTAGCATCACGATCTCAGGGTTCATCCGTGTCGTGGCACGTATCACATTTCCTTCCTTTTTAGGGCTGACTCCTGTCCCACTGGATGCACATGCCACATTTTGTTTATCCGTTCATCCATCAGTAGATGCTTGGGTTACTTCTGTCTTTTGGCTGTGGTGACTAATGCTAAGACCATAGAGGGAAAGTATCTTTTTGAGATTCTGCTTTCCATTATTTGGTAATATATCCAGAAGTGGGCTTACAACCTATGATAACCCTATTTTTTTTTTTTTTTTGAGGAACTGCCATACTGTTCTCCAGAGTGGGTGCACCATTTTACATTCGCCGCAATAGTACACGAGCGTTCCAGTTTCTCCACATCCTCCCCAACACTTGTCATTTTGTTGTGGTTGTTATTGTTGTTGTTGTTGTGTAGAATAGCCAACCTGGTGGGTTGGATGTGCGTATCTCATTGTGGTTGTCATTTCCATTTCCCTAACGGTTAGTCCTGTGGATCATCTTTTCATGTCCTTGCTGGCCATGTGTGTATCTTCTTTGGAGAAATGTCTATTCAAGTTCTTCTTCCGTTTCAAATCATGTTTGCTTTGGTTGAGTTGTTGGGAGTTCTTTATACATCCTGGATATTAACCCTTTCTTTGTCTGCTCAGGCTGCCATAACCAAATACCAGAGACTCCGTGCCTTAAACAACAGATGTTTATTTCTCACAGTTCTGGGGGCTGGAAATTCCGAGACCAGGGCGCTGGCTGATTGAGTTCTTTCTGAGGTCTCTTTCCGGGCTCATAGATGGCTACCTTCTCACTTGGTCCTCGTAAGATCTCTCTTTGATTCCAAGGCCACCAATCCTGTCAAATTAGGATCCCGCCCTCATTTATGACCTCATTTAATTTTAATTTATCTCCTAAAAGCCCTGTCTCCAAATATGATAACATTGGGGGCTAGGGTTTCAGCATATGAATATGGAGGGTGTGGGGGACATCATTCAGTCCACAGCAGACCCCCTTACCAGATAAATGATTTGCAGTTATCTTCTCCCATTCCATGAATCTTTTCTTTCTTTCTTTCTTTTTTTGCTCTGTTGATTGTGTCCTTTGATGCATAAAGGTTTTTAATTTTGACGTAGTCCTATTTATCTATTTTCTTCTTTTGTTGCCTGTGCTTTCGGTGTCACATCAAACAATCCATTGTGAAATCCTACGCCACAAAGGTTTTCCCCTATGTTTTCTTCTAAGTGTTTTACAACTTTAATGCTTGCATTTAGGTCTTTGATCCTCTTTTGAGCTAACTTTTGTTTATGGCACAAGCTAAGGCTCCAAATTCGTTCTTTTGAATGTGGATAGCCAGTTTTCCCAGCACCATTTGTTGAAAAGACTGCCCTTCCCTACTGAATGGTCCCGGAGCTGCATTACAGTGTTTATTCATAGTTACCCTTCGATAGCTCTTTTAAAACTATTTCTACAGAAAGAGCTCTTGAAGTATTTTATTTCCATCTCCTTTTCTCCTGCCTTGGCTCATGCACTTTAAATGCTTTGATGTGAAGCCACATTATAGGTAAGGAAATAACTACTAATTAGTGGCCATCCACTGCTTGGGATGTTGCCTTCTTGGTTCAGCTTTGGAAACAGCAGGATGGCCCGGGGCAGTGATTCTGAGCTTTTGCCCGTCTCAATATAGCTCCCAGATTACAGCCTCTTTCTCGGGTCTGATTTCATATTCAGTGAATGACCCAACTCCTCAGTTCCTTATCCCAGATCACACCCTAGATGCTATGGAGCTCTGCCTTGTGGCAGCATCTCATCATTGCTGCAAGTTCTTCCTCCATTTTTGACATGGGTTGTTTGTTTTTTTTCAGGTTTGAGATGGTGTGGTTAGCGATGTACAGATGTTCTCTTCTGTTTAGATTTTGTTTTATCACTTCCTGGTACTTGTTTCCTTTAAATGACTTCTGCTGATGAGATAAATTATAGTTTGCCTATTTTTCTTCTGAGACCACGTGGAGATCTGTTCTTTTCCTTATTTACCGGGAAGGGATCTAAGGCGAATGGGATGAGTTCTCATCTCCAGACCACAGGAAATAATGAATTTGGAAGTTTCCTGTGGCTTCCAGCTGAAGTCTGGGATTCCCTCAGCTGCTCCCAAAACAGATTCTCGGCATTAACGGTTCCGTGTTGGATGGGAAATGAACCAGGTGCCCAACTAAGAACCAGCACCCGAGGTCTCTTGTTCTTCCTCTAGAACCGTCTCTCAACCTCGACTGCTGACATTTTAGGCCAGACCCTTCTCCATTGCCGGGGCCACCCTTTGGCTTGTAGGATGTCCAGCAGCTTCTCCGGGTCTGCCCAGTAGCACACCCCAAGTTGTGACAACCAGCACTGTCTCCATAGGCTGCCAAAGGCCCCGGGTGGCAGAACCAACCACCCCAGTTTGTGACCTCTTGTGGAGGAGGTCAAGAGCAAAGTCAGCACATGCTCTGAAAAGCTCAAGCTAGATATTCTCAGCCTGTTGTTCACTTGTGTTCTGTTTCCTGCCGAGTCCCCTGGTGATTGAGCTATGTGAACATTCATATTTTGTTAGTTCTCAGACTTGAATGCCTTAGCTTTCCGCTTCCTGGAGCTTATTGTACTTGTAGTCAGGACCTCAGTGGCCCTCCCACTCCCAGACGCTCCTTATTTCACGATCAGCCAGAATGGGTTCCCCGTCGCCCTTGTGTTCTCTTGCCTTAAAAAGGTCATAGATCTG